>PVKC010003937.1:0-37243 GCA_004027635.1 Crocidura indochinensis
GAAGGAAGGAAGGAAGGAAGGAAGGAAGGAAGGAAGGAAGGAAGGAAGGAAGGAAGGAAAGTTGGCATGCTATTCTTTTCTAACATAGTAAACACTGAAAAGGACTACTAATAAATACTAACTTACTCATGACAGGTGTGTCTGCAATAGCACATATTCTTGAATCAAGCAGCATTAGTTGGAGTGCCATATGAGAAAATGAAATCCTGCCTTTTTTCAGCAACATGATGGAACACTTCATGCTAAGTGAGATAGAACAAATACAAATACAGGACCATCTCACTCATTTGTGAGATAAACAAAAGCAAGACAAAGAAACAAAGAACATTTAAAAAAAAAAAACCCTTAGATTCAGACAAAACAACTTAAGATTACCAGAGAGTTTGGGCGGGAGGGTATAGAAGGGGGTATGAAGAGATCTTAGTGGACTTGATTGAATATTCATGCCTTACAATAGTGCTTGAAAAAGCACAAGAGCATCAGATGAAGAATCTAATTTTGTTTATGATTGCTACAAAAAAAACATAATTTGGACATACATAAGTTACTTTTGTTTCCTTACCTGTCAAAGGCAGTTGGTTATATAATGTGTCCTATAGTTTCCTAATTTTTAAGTGGAAATGATTAAATCAAACTTATATACAAATGAAATTTGACCTAAAAGTTTAATCTAAATCAGGTAAATTCTATGTACTAGTTACAGAAGAATTTTAATCAGTAACTACCTATCAACTGAGCCACCTAAGTAGAATTAGGTAATAGAAACATTAAATTGGAATATTTAAATAGGAGGGAAATCCAGCAGTGCTGTGGGCTACTCCAAGTTCTTTACTTAAGAGTTGATATTGGGATGCCAAGGATGGTCACATACAAGGCAAGTGGCTTAACTCTTGCAATATTTCTCCAGCTCTTAAAATATTATTTGACAGTAGTTTCAGAATCTAACACTCTAATATCTCAATAATAACTCTTCTATCTTCCACAAATAATAAGTAACATACATTTTTTACATTTTATAATTTAAGAAAAATATGTCCTGCAAAGAAGCTTAGAATGCCTGCATTGTAGGCATATTGTCATGAATTTAAATCCCAGTATCCAGTGTGCTGATCACAGTTCTGGTAGCTCTGCCACCAATTCCCAGATTTACAGATGCCAGGAATATGTAAAAAACTGAAAGAAATGGGTCCCCAGAAGTGTCGCAACTGAAGAAGTTGTACTAACACCTCTAACAAGTGTGATCCCTAAAGATCCCTATAATCTATATTAATAGTGCAGCAACCCCTAGAAACACTACACATGCAACTAGTGTGTTCAAAGAATGTATGACCTAGCAACTATAGGTGCAAGCACAACTAAGTTAAACGGTGCAAACCATGGGTTCCAAAGTGATATTATGGGGGAAACGTGCTTAGCTTTGCATGCAGCCAACCCAAGTTTAATTCCTAGTCCCTCATATGGTCTACCAAGAACTACCAGGAATGACTCCTGAGCCCAAAGCCAGGAGTAAGTCCTGAGCACCTCTAATGTGACCCCAAACCAAAACCAAACCAAGCAAAAGGAGTGCAACCCTACATGAAGGACCACAACAACTACATCTGTCAGCTCCATAGTCAGGCTTGTATGCGACCCCTGTCATCAGAACCACAATTCTGAAGGGAAGGGAAAGGAAATTATTTTTAATTTAAATAAATATTTTAATTCCAATTATATTCTCGGTGATGTTATCACTGGACAACTAGTGTTGGTTGTTTGCAGGGAGAAAGAGACTCATTCAGTGCTGGTGGTAATGTAGACTAGCCCAGCCTTTTTAAAAAAAACTATAGGATATTCCTATCAAAACTAATGATCCAGCAATACTACTACTATGGGTATACATATCTGTTCTGCATTTCTGTGTTTGCAGCAGCACTATTTACAATAGAAATAATATGGAAACAACCTAAGTGCCCAAGAACAGATGAGTGGCTAAAGAAACTCTGGTACAGCTATACAGTGGAATACTATACACCTCTTAGGATAAACGAGCTCATGAAATTTGCTTGTACATGTATGAATATGGAGAGTTTTATGCTGAGTTAATGAGTCAGGGAGAGAGGGATATGAATAGAATAGTATCATTCATTAATGAAATATAGGAAAAATAAAAGATAGTATGGTAATAATACCCAAAGACATTAGAGATGAAATCAGGAGGACAAGTACTTCGTAGAAGCTTAGTCACAAAGAGCGGTAAATGCAGTTAGGGTAGTGAATGGTACACAGTGACATTGATAGTTGGAACTGATCACTCTGGACAAGAAATGGGTGTTGAAAGAGGGTAAAGTGCTATGCATGGTACCCCTTAATTAACAATAGTGCCAATCACAGCATCAAAAAAGAGAGAGCGAGTGAGCAAGAGGGAGTATGTGTGTGAGATGAGAGAGTGAGAGTGGGGGGAGGGTAAAATGCCTGCCCCACAGGCCAACCAAGGAGGGTGGGTGGGAGGGAAACTGATGGCATTGGTGGTGTGATATGTATACTATACTTCAAACCAAAGTGTCTAAAAGGGGAAAAAACAAGGAGAGAAAGAGGTAGAGAGAGAGAAAAGAAAAATATATGCCCCAAAGACAGGAAGGGAAGAGGGCACTAGGATGAGTGAGAGAGAAACTGGGGACATTGGTGGTGAGAAATGTGCACTGGTAAATTTTATTGAACATTCATTTTCATTTTTATATTTATTTTTATTTTTTTCTTTCAGATCAGAATCGCCTTTGATAAATCAGCGACCCAGGGTCGAACCTCCGGGCCTTTTCTATCTGATCAATTCATCACATTCGAGCACCGGACCCCTCCGAGCCCTCTGGGCCAGGACCAAACTAGAGCCTCAGGTGGTGATGCCTCCGCCTCCAGGAAGTTCTCACTGCACAGGGCCCAACAGGGGGGCTTCAGAGGAGGGAGGTTTTTCTCATCTCGTTTTTTATTTTTTTAATAAATTTTTATTGTGATTGAAGTGTATTGCAAGTCTTTCACAGAATTATTTATGGTACATAGTGACAATGAATGAAGGGCAAAATTTTTTTGAACATTTTATATTATAATTTAATCATGAACAACTTTATCTTTGCAAAGATACTGCATTATGAACAACCTTGTAAGCATTTAAGTTAAAAATAGACTAGAAACCCAGTATGTGTAGGACAGAAAAAAGATATTTATATAAAAAAAATTCTAAGTGGTATAAAATTTTATTGATTGATATACTGTGCTTTAAAATATTGTTAATGATTTCCTGTGTACATAATTCCATCACCAGTGAACTGACCTAGTCTCACTCCCCTAAATTCCCCAATGTCCTTCCTTCAGCCCTGGTCTTACACACACACACACACACACACACACACACACACACACACACCACACCACACACACGCGCACGTGTGCACACCACATATACATGCATTGTTACACAAATACTTTCAAATACTTTCAGCTCTGCAAATACATTCTCTGTTGTGCTGCCTCTAGCTCTTTATTACCAACCTTTAAGTGCCACATGAGAGAATCATTCTGTATCTATCTTTTTTCCTTCCAACTGATCACTCAGCATAATATATTCTAGATCCATCTATGTCTGAGTAGTGCAACATTTCTTTGAAAGAGGAACTAACACAAAGAAGAAAAGACTGTGCTTTCAAGTGTAAAGGCTTAGAAATAGAAATGTTGGAAATAAAATGTAAAATAATTAGCTGTAGAAAATGAATAGATTCACAGTTCTACAAGAGCCGCATACTTCTAGAAGAGTTCCATACTTCTCAGTGCTTTCTTTTTATTCTGGGGTGATTGGGGGACACAGCCTGCAGTTCTCAAGATCTGGTTCTTTGCTAGAAGTGATACCAGGGGACCATAAGCATATCAGGAATTTAAATAAAGGTTGGCCACATGCAAGGCAAGCACCTGACCTTCTTATTATCTTACCATCCTCTTAGAAATAGTAGACACTTAAAAAATTACAGGTGGAACTTTTCTATTATTAACTTAACAGACTAAGTATAGACTTCCTACTGCTTAGGGGCTGGAAGGTAGTATAGCTAGTAAAAAGCTGGCCTAACACATGGTTGATCCAGGCTTACTCCCTAGCAGTCCATACGGTCCCAGGAGCCTCACTAGGTATGACCCCTGAGAACAGGGCCAGGAGTAACCCTGAGCACTGTGGGGTGTGGTGCCAAAAAACAACCAAAATATTTTAATGCTTAAATTACATGAATGTTTTACTATTACAATTTTAATAATTCTCGCTGATCCATGACCCACAACAAACACATGAATTGCATTTTATCTTGGGTAAGAGTGACACTTGCTTTTTCCTTAACACCAGTAACATATTTAATATTTCATGGCAATATTGTTTGCATGAATACAGGAAAAACAGGGTGTAACTAAAACTTGGTAAAGGACTCTAGTTCTCAAATATGATTTAAAAAAAAGCAGTAACCTGGATTCTTAGTGAATGATGAACCCCAAACACATTCATTAATGGTGGATTATGTGAAACTATTGACAACTGCAATGTGCCATAACCTCATTGGAAAGTTCTGAAATTTGGTCCTTTAATCTACTCCACTTTCAATTATCTTCTAGGTTCATTGTCTCACCTTAAGGGATTTAACAGAGATATCTATTTCCTATTAACAAAGTCCTTGTTCAGGACTCTCCTATTTAATTCCAGTATCCTTGAAATGGGCTCAGATTGATAGAGTACAAATAGGGGGCATTCCCATATATTTACAATTCTTACCAGATACTTCAAAGAATTTTTTTTGAATCTAGAGTATCTATTACCTTAAAGGTTAATTAATATAGCAGTATAAGTCATATGGACTTGTGAATATTATAATACATTTAAAAATAAAATAAGTCATATAGTTGGGGCCAGAGAGAAAGTACAGTGAGTAGGGTGCTTATCCAGCACACAGTCAACCCAGATTCAATCCCCATCACAACCAATGGTTCATAGAGCCCCACCAGCAATGATCCTTGAGTATAAAGCTGAAGTAACTTAAAGCACTGCCTTGTGTGGTTCAAATATACACAAAATCAGCCACATAGGAACTTAGCAATTTTTTTTCTGAACTCTGCATACTCTGAGGGCATTGGGTTAATTTTCATTATTTGAATGACTACTTATGTTGTTAAATATAAAAAGTATCTGTTTTTTGATCTGAAGAAACAGTAAATATTTTTTTAAAGAAAAATGTGAATTAGTCTTTTATTTTAAGAAAAGTTTAGGTAAATTTTGTTTTTTTTTGTCTTCTTTTAATATCTTTATTTGAATGCTTTGATTACCAATTTGATTCTAGTTGGGTTTCAGTCATGTAAAGTATATCCCCCTTCAGGGCCTGGGAGATAGCATGGAGGTAAGGCGTTTGCCTTTCATGCAAAAGGTCATCAGTTCAAATCCTGGTGCCCCATATGGTCCCCCGTGCCTGCCAGGAGCAATTTCTGAGCATGGATCCAGGAGTAACCCCTGAGCACTGCTGGGTGTGATCCAAAAAACCAAAAAAAAAAAAAAAGGGAAAAAAAAAAGAATATCCCCCTTCACCAGTGCGATATTCCCATCACCAATGTCCCAAATCTCCCTCCTCCCCACCTCCACCCTCGCCTGTATTCTAGACAGGCTTTCTACTTCCCTCATTCATTCACATTGTTATGATAGTTCTCAGTATAGTTATTTCTCAAACTGCACTCATCACTTTGTGGTGACCTTAATGTCACGAGCCGGACCTTCCAGCCCTCCTCCCTTTGTCTCAGAATTATAGCAAAAATGCCTTTTATTTTTCTTAAAACCCATAGATGAGTGAGACTATTCTGCATCTGTTTCTCTCCCTCTGGTTTATTTCATTCAGCATAAAATATTCCATGTACATCCATGTAAAGGAAAATTTCATGACTTCATTCTCCTGACAGCTGCATTCAATTCCATTGTGTATATGTACCAGTTTCTTTTGCCATTCATCTGTTGAAGAGCATCTTGGTTGATTCCAGAGTCTGGCCATTGTAAATACCGAGGCAATGAATATAGGTGTGAGGAAGGGATTTTGGTATTGTATTTTTGTGTTCGTAGGAGTGGTGTAGCTAGATTGTATAGGAGTTCAATTTCTAGGGTTTTTTTGTTTGTTTGTTTATTTGTTTTGGGGTCACACCCAGCAGCGCTCAGGGGTTACTCCTGGCTCCACGCTCAGAAATCGCTCCTGGCAGGCTCGGGGGACCATATGGGGAACCGGGGGATCGAACCGTGGTCTGTCCTAGGTTAGCGCAGGCACCTTACCTCCAGCGCCACCGCCCGTAATTTCCAGTTTTTGAAGGAATCTCCATATAGCTTTCCATAAAGTTTGGACTAGACTGCATTTCCACCAGCAGTGAATAAGAGTTCTTTTCCACATCCCCACCAGCACTGTTTGTTCTCATTCTTTGTGATGAGAGTCAATCTCTATGGCATGAGATGGTACCTCATAGTTGTTTCGATTTGCATCTCCCTGATGATTAGTAATGTAGAGCATTTTTTCATGTGCCTTTTAACCATTTGTATTTCTTCTTTGTCATAGTATCTGTTCATTTCTTCTCCCCATTTTTTTATGGGATTAGATGTTTTTTTCTTGTAAAGTGCAGTCTTTACTAAAGATATATTGTTATCATATATAGTGACCTTGGCTATCAACATCAAAATGGTAATGAGAAGGTTACTTCTAGAAATAGAAGTGTAACTGTTTTTAAGAAAAATAGTGGACTTATGATATTGCATGATCAAATGGAATTATTTTTCTAAATAAAAATAATATATGGGGCCCGGGAGATAGCCTGGAGGTAATATATGGGGCCCGGGAGATAGCCTGTTTGCCTTTCATGCAAAAGGTCATCGGTTCGAATCCCAGTGCCCCATATGGTCCCCCGTGCCTGCCGGAGCAATTTCTGAGCATGGAGCCAGGAGTAACTCCTGAGCACTGCCGGGTGTGACCCAAGAACCATTAAAAAAAAAAAAAATATATATATATATACATATATATATATAATGTTTTATACAGAAAATTCTAGGAATTAAAGTTTTAGATGTTCTTAAACTCATGTTACAGTGCTCATAAAATTAGTGCTCATAAAATCAGAGCTATATAACTTATTATAACCTAAACTATGAAATTGCAATTTAAAATTTAATGGTTGCTCTGTGTGTTCAGTAAATTTGACAAGATTTTGCCTCTTAGCATCTACAATGCTTTTTAGTTATTGTGATAGTTAATGGCTATCTTAGTTTGCATATATACAAACAAGAAGCTCTCTCGGCAGTAAGGATTAATCCTCTTGCAAACAAAAATTTAAGCCAACTAAGGGACTCTACAGCCATCTATGGGCGTCCCAAAAGGGAGATTTCTCCAATCTTACTAAATTTATGCTAAAGAGCATAACGTAAAATTATTTAGCTACCTGGAAATGAAATTTAAAGTTAAGATTGAAGAGCAACTAACTTTCTGTATCTTACTGAATTATATGCATTTGTAGAGGACTTAACTTAAATCCCAATCCCCTTGGTTTTGTGGAAGTTACTTACTGGTGTAACAGACTGGTCATAAGTAACAAAGTTTAAATACAATCACTAATCTAACTTGAACCTTACCAGGGAAATATTACCTTGAAATTAAAGTGAGAAAATAACATTAAAGTTAACAGTAAATATTTTGAAATATTTACTATTTAAGTTCTCATAGAATGTGTTGCACAAGTAACTAAGGAAGATAATAATCAAAAAATAATAGCTCATTACTTTGATGAATTTCATAACCAAGTACTGATTAGATTTTTGATATATATTATTTTATTTAACCCTAAAATTCTATTATTCTCAATATCAGTTAATTAACATGCCTGAAATTTTATTTTCACTTAATATTTCAAAATTGTCTTCTTAGAATTATAAGTAGACTTAAGAATATGATATAGAAAATGTTAAAAGAAGGAATGAGTGTCTTTGCAGATAGAGCTGAAGGACATAGTATTACATTAGAGACTAGCTAAGTGTTCAAAGACCCAGATCACAAAATCAAGGGTTTCAAGGTCCTTAGGTACTAAAAGTGGAGATGCTATTGTCTTCCTCAAGACTCTGTTCCTGGGGCTGGGCGGTGGCACTGGAGATAAGGTGCCTGCGCTAACCTAGGACGGACCGCGGTTCTATCCCCCGGTTCCCCATATGGTCCCCTGTGCCTGCCAGGAGCAACTTCAGAGCGAATAGCCAGGAGTAACCCCTGAGCGTCACCGGGTGTGGCCCAAAAACCAAAAGAAAAAAAAAAAGACTCTGTTCCTCTGTTTCTTGCTTTCTTTGGTTTCCTCTTGTCTTTTGATCCAACTGTCTGTTTTCAACTGGACTCTAATGCTAAATCACCATCATTGGAAACCCCTGAACTCATATTCTTATACATTCACTACTTGAAATGAAAGACTCATCTCTTTCTCATAAATTTAAATTGCTTAGAAAATCTAGAACGAGATTGGCACTGCAGCCAGATTTAGACTATTCATTATGGGCTAGTGACCTCTGATGAATAACCTTTGCCAAAGATTGAATTTAATCCCAGAAGAAAAGATACCAGGCAAAGCAAGCAAAAATTTATCCACAATAATCAAATGCACATTATACAACTGATTCATCTTCACTAAAATCATGAATTAACTTTACTGATATCAATAGTTTATCTTTTGTAAAGATAAATTGTTATTCAAGTACACAACTTGAATATAATCTAGAGTTAAAAACCAAGTAGATATAATACTTGTGCTATTTATGAGCATGGCACTGAGGTTTTAAAAAGTATCCAATAAATTTATTCTAAACACATTATAGTTATCAAGGTTGATCAAGCCTAAAATATTTCTGTCACCCAAAAAGGACTGTCTGGTAAGGTCAATAAAGAAAGTAGAGTTTACTTCTCAACTTTATAAAGCACTATATTAAGTTTATCAAATATCAAAGAAATACTATTTAATTGATTCACAAGCATATTTGGATTGACATTAAAAAACACAAGCACTTATTTAAGTATAGCAAAAAATAGCATGCATATTCTAATCATGGATTTTGATGGGTAAGACACTCGGCTAAATATGTGTTCTTGCAGAGCTTAAAACATTAAAAAAAACTTAGATAAAACTGAAAACTAGTTGGGGGCCAAAACCATGGAGCAGCAGTAGGGCATTTGCCTTGCACGAAGCTGACCCAAGACAGACCTAGGTTCAATCCCCCAGTGTCCCATATGTTTCTCCAAATCAGGAGCAATTTCTGAGTGCATAGTCAGGAATAACTCCTGAGCGTCACCAAGTGTGGCCCCAAAACAAAACAAAACAAACAAACAAAACCCCTGAAAATTTGCAACCTACCGGGCATTTCAGAAGAATACTACTGAAAAATAAAGTAACGATGGCACAGGAGTTAGATATTCACCCCACCTTGATTTATCACAGGGTCTTTGAACATCTCAAGCTCTGAGGATTTCCACCCTTACCTAGGGGCACTGCCTTGGTGGACTTGTTGGTCACTATCAATAGCCAGGAAATGCCTCATTTCCTTGAGTCAAGAACAGTTGACCAAGGATTGCCAGGAATGGTTTCCTAGAACCCCTGAATACTCTGTTTTCAGACATGCATATCCATTAAAGGGAAATTCAGTAGGCCCACCAGATATATTTTCCTGGAGCAGAGAACTGAATATTCCCAATGGCACTACTTCAAAAGGCCCGCTAAGGATGCTTTGCCCCTGCATGGAGAGTTGAGGAATTCCCGAAGAGATATTTCTGAGATTCATGCCATGTTACCAACATTATATTTCCTTCATATTATTTGGCTTAAAATTAATTCTCCCTTTTGATGATATTTACAGGCAATATATAGCCTTGATTAAAATCCCTTACATGGATAATATTTAGCACCAAATCAAAGTCAATATTTTTATCTTTTTAAAATATCCTTGCAGCCTTGGTTTCTGGGATAAAAGGGCATAGCCAGAATACAGATCCTGGAATATTGACTTTTCCTAGAAAATGGGAACTATACCTTAGTAGTAGATTTAGTTCTTTCTTTCACCTGATCTCTAAAATTATAGAGACCATCCCAGTGAGGATAGTATTCCTAGATTTTTTCCTACTTCTCATTAATCTCTTATTTTGCATCTGAAGTTAGTTTGCAAAGAGCTGCCTTGAGTGTGACTTTCTCCTTTGTAACTCATAATTCTTACTGCTCACACCTATAGCATAATGTAATGTATTGTTTGCTGTTAAACTCTACTTTGTAATTGTAAACATTCTTCTCAATACCTATGACTGGCTTTTACCCTCATAAAACTCCTAGCTTAGAGATTAAATTTGTCACACGCTTGTCAGAGCATGTTATCCCCATGCAATTCATTTGTGTGGTCTCATTTATTTCATATTTTGTCATCCGTGTATCCACTCTCCTCAAAGGGGACTCAAAAGAAGCCCTTGAATGTATCCGGACTCAAGAGCCAGATCACGAGACCTGGAGGACCAAAGTTAACCTGCAACAATCTGTGGACACACCCTTACCCTTTATCTCCCAAAAAACACAAACATGATAGAACAATATTTTTGTGACTGCACCTATTTCTGGTATTGGCACTTAATGGTACTCTGCTCATGGACAACTTCTGGTAGGGCTTAAGGACCTATGGCATGCTGTGGATCAGCCTCCTAGACTGCCACGTACATGACAAGAGCCTAACTTACTATAAAACTCCAAGTTATCTATCAAAATCTAAATTATCTGGGCCTTTTATTTTTGTATTGGCACTTTCTTTTTTCTTATTTTAGAGCCACAAATGACTGTGCACAGGCCTTATTCCTGGCTCAATTAGTGGTTAGCAAGGCAAGCATCTTGCATAGCTTACAAGCATTTTGCATAGTTGTTGAACATATGAGTACTAATAATTATATCTGCCTTTCTGAAAAAAGAAATTTGTGATAGTAGTGATAGACTAAAAATTAAGATCAGTCAGACAGAGATATAGTAGATCAGGTAATGCACTTGCCTTATATCCTTATACACTGTTGACCCAGGTTAAATCCATGCCATCCTATAAGGTTCTGAAAGCATTACAAAGATTAATTACTGAGTATAGAGCCAGGAATAATCTCTAAGCATTGCCAGGTGTAGCCTCTACTCCCAATATATATATATATATATATATATATATATATATATATATATATATATATATATATATATATATATATATTATCCAAGATAATTTGGATTTTGATAGATAACTTGGGGTTTGATAGTGAGTCAGGCTCTTGTCATGTATGTGGCAGTCTGGAAAGTTGATCCACAGCATGCAGTAGATCCCTGAGTCCTGCCAGAAGTGGTCCATGAGCCCATGAGCACAGAAACACACCTGGTTTAAGTATTAAGGCTAAGATATCCTGGCACCCCTATCAACATTTCTATCAGTTGTCAAGCATGATTAGAGTGATTTTTCAGAGCTGATCAATAATTTTTTAATTTTCTTAAAATTAGAGGCACAAATTTTTTTTTTTTGGTTTTTTGGGTCACACCCGGCAGTGCTCAGGGGTTACTCCTGGCTCCATGCTCAGAAATTGCTCCTGGCAGGCACGGGGGACCATATGGGGCACCAGGATTCGAACCAGCCACCTTAGGTTCTGGATTGGCTGCTTGCAAGGCAAACACCGCTGTGCTATCTCTCCGGGCCCCAAGGCACAAATTTTTTTAAGTCTAGGCATTTTGTTGTTGCTTTGTTTTGAGCCACACCCATCATTGTTTAAGGGTTGCTCCTGGCTCTATACTGAAGAATCACGCCTGGTGCTACTCTGGGGACCATATTAGATCCTGGTGATTGAACTTGGTTCTGCTTTGAGCAAGACAATTGCCCTATCGCTGTACTGTTGCTGCTGCTCCAGGCATTTTTGCTTTTATAGGTCCCTTTATATATGTGCTTGTTTTGCACACAGCCTGCCTGGATTCCATTTCTGTTATTACATATGGTCTCCCCAAAGCTGGTATTGGGTCAGAGAAGGTAAAGTCTTGCTTTGCATGCAGCCAACCTAGGTTCAATTCCCAGAATCCTCTATGGTCCCTTGAGCATTATATTAATTAGGTAGTACACCAACTATCCCCAAAAGCTAAGAATACCTATGAATAAAATCATACCTTTTACCTTTAAAATATATATATAAATAAATAAAAGCCCAGCTTTTAACCTATCTCTATTAGGTGTCTGGCACATCTAGGGTAAGAATTATTATAAAACAAAAGATCTAAAATATTAATGACTGAATCAAATGTTCTACTAATCAGTAAGAATTAGTACAAAGCATCTTTGCTTCCAATTAAATATCATGTTGAAACACAAATGTTGTAGTTAAAAAATTTAAATTGGACTGAAGCACAGCATAAAATTAGCAATTCCTAAGGAATCGTATGTTATTCCCATTAAAGAAGTAAGTTGACTGAATGAAATCTGCCTTAGAATATATTTAACATTTGATGGTTAATCTGATGTCACATTCTATAGTCCAAGTCACAAAAGCTAAATAAACACTTGGGAGTTAGATGACAGAAATAAATATCCTTGTTCTAAACAAAATGAAACCATTTTTACATTATTCATTTAGTTCTTCAAAAATACTAATTTATGCTTCTTGTATTAACTGCTAGGAAACAAGTCCAAGCTTAGAGACATGAAGAAACCTGGTGAGTTTAGAAACCTCCAAACAATTCCTTGGACTAATTCTCTGAATGTGCTGTAAAGATGACCTTATAACCCTAAAATAAAAAGGTGAGATTTAGAAGGGGTTTGTGCCTCATTGAAGAGTTTTATTTTGTTTTAAAATAATGAGGATTTGATATAATATTTTAATGAAGAAAAGGAGTGATTAAACATATAAATTAGAAAGATACCTTCAGTGTTAACATGTATTGGAAAACCTTGCTCTTGGGCCACAGTGATAGCACAGAGGTAAGGCTTTTGCGTTGCACACAGCCAACCCTGGACAGACTCTGGTTGGATCCCTGGCATCCTATATGGTCCCCAAGCCTGCCAGGAGCTATTTCTGAGCACAGAGCCAAGAGTAACCCCTGAACACCACCAGCTGTGACCCAAACTACCCTCCCCCCCCCAAAAAAAAACAAATAAACAAACATAAAAACCTTGCTTTCAGTATAAAACAGTGCTTCTCAATTATTTTCTGTCATGCCCCCTAGAGAGAAAACATTTTTCGTTACTGTAAATAGTATCTTTATTAAAAAAAAAAAACTTTAACCTGCAAAACAAAAATCTATAAAATAATTTGAGCTGATTTTTTTAATCAGAAATGATGTCTGGATTAATGGCTACAATGAGAAACGTTTTGCAATGCATAGCTTTTCGAAGCGGGGTTTGAAGCAGGACACAGCAACTCTCAGCTCCAGAGACATACAGAGACATGAACATGGGGCTTAGCTTGTTATGACAGTGTTTGCCAAGGTCAAACGCGCCCCCCTTTACTATTTGAGAACCACTGGTATAGAACCACCTGAAGCGCCTCCATTCCCTTATTTCTTTCTAATTAAAAAGAAACTTTACTTTCAAATCACCCAAGGCCCAATCAAAGGATTCCTATTTAGTTAGCCTCAGGCCCCAAGAATAAAGTGCTTTAAAAACCATTTAGGCGACTCTAATGTGTAGTTTGGAGAAACACTGCTAAGACTACACTAAAACAAGATCGCTTTATGATAAATGAGCAATAATAGGGAACTACACCAGGGAAAAGTGTATAGAAAATCAAGGAATTTGATTGGTTGGGATCTAGTGGCTTAATTTAAAATCTCTGGTCTCAGGATCTAGCCACATGGCTCCACCGTGTGGTTAAACTATGATGTAACAAGTCAGGTAATATTTTCTTGTGATTCGGTTTTGCTGTTAGCATGAGAATATTTCTGGAAATTAATTGAAACTCCAAAGATAGCGCGTTGGTTTTTAAAAAAATGTTTTGACCGCTGAAAATATGAATATTTTATTCACACTTGATACAATAATTTTCATATAAAATTTCCTCATAAATACCTTTTGGCACAAAATTTATGGAAAAAGCTTTTATTTGTATCTTACTAAGTAAAAAGAAAACCTCAAATAGTGAAATGGCCACATTTATTTTTCATAAAATCAACAGAAAGTATTGCTTTGAGATATTAAAATGCCAAACTTTAGTCTACCATTGTTTTTTAATTCTATAGAACACTTGAAATGTGCTTGATACTCATACCATTCTTATTCTTGTACTATACTGAAATAAGTCGTGTGAAAATATTAAGTATGTTAGAAGAGTTAGAAAAATTGATTAGCTTTTATGATTGCAGCAGTGTCTCATTTATTTTTAAGTACTCCCATAATTCTCTTTAAAAGCTTGGCATATAGGATTTTGAATGGCAAAACAGAACATCTTCATAGACTGTAAACTTTCATACATGATTGGTTATTGTAATTGTTCAACATCTCTTCAAACAAATTCTGAAAATATAATCATTAAACTTGTTAAATTAATACTGCATTCTCTAATCTACAGTTTGTAAAATGAGTAATTTTTCACTCATAATTAAGTGATATATTTCATTCAAAGTTAAAAATCAGTGTCAAATTTTAATTCTGTGTTTTTATTTAATATGATAATTCAAATATTTATATTTTCTTCAAGAATTTTCTTTATTTTAAAGGTAACATAATCCTCATCAAAAATATAATGAAATATATTTAAAATACATTCATTCTAAAAAATGTAATAGAGTAAGACTAATCACCAAACTTATTTTTATACCATCCTGTTAAAATTCCTTTCTAGATATGGAAATGTAATAAATGCAATAAATATTTTAGACATATGCCCTATATAAGGTATTAGGCAAATATCACAGGACATAGAGGTATAAAAATTCTTTTTTTTGCTGTACTTAAATTACATAGATTTAAAATCGTCACTTTTTTTTGTTTGTTTTGATTTTTTGGGTCACATCCATGGTGCTCAGGGGTTACTCCTGACTCTGAGCTCAGAAATCACTCCTGGCAGGCTCAGAGTTCCATATGTGATATCAGGATCCATCAGAATCTGGGTCCATCCGTCCCTGGTCAGCGAGTGCAAGCTAAAAGGCCTGTTGCTGTGCTCAGGCTTCAAAATAGTCACTTAAAAAAATCAAACAAAAAGGCAGCACAAGAAACGTTTAAAGGCCAAAAGAGTGGAACTATTATATGCAAAAAGAAACAAGAGATTACAGCAAGCTGTAAGTGTTTGGAGAAGGAACTAAAGAAGTTCGGTTTAAGCTAGATGGGCTCAGAATAAATCTGTATAGGCAAAAAAGATAGGGTAAGAGCAGCCAGGGGTGGTAAGAGTGAAAATTGAGAAATATGATGCAGTTTGCATACCAGCAGCAATGGCTTTAACCAAATGGTCTCAAACAAATGAACTCAAATTCTGTATTTTAACAAGATAATGAGGGTGATTTGTATTTATACTAAAAATTTTAAAAGACTCTTAGAACATCAATCAGACAACTTTATTCCCCTAAAATGGGTCAGTCAAATTTATAATTGTTTATTCTTGCAGTTCATATGATTTCTATCTCAACTACCTTTGAAGCTTAGCATGAAAGCAGTAATAGGGGCTAATACATAGAAGAATGAGAATGGCTGTGCTCCATTAAGATTTTATTATTGATTTTATTTATCAGTGAAAGTTAATTTTATGTGTCAACTTGACCAGGCCATGGGGTGCCCAAGCATTTGATTGAATATTGTTCTGAGTACATTTGAGGATATTTCTAGAAAAGAAGGCATTTGAATTTATAGATTGTCAACCAGAGTACCATTCTAATGATAGGTGAGTCCCTCCAATTTGTTGGGAAATTGAAAGGAAAAAAATGAAAGGTAAAGGTGAATTCCTTTTCTCTGCTCATTTCTTTTCCTGCTGTGATTATCTAAATGGGACCAAACCTTAGGACACCAGTTCTTCGTGGGCTTCTGTTTGCAGACTGCTGATCATGGAACCTAGTCTCTGTAAATTGTATGAGCCAATACCTTTTATAAGGTCTTCCTTTTTTTTTTTTTTTTTTTTTTTCAGTCAGGGAAGGATAGTGGATCTCTCAGGCAGTGTTTTGTTCTCTACCAGCAATATTTGACCTGCAATAAAGAACTACTAATTGAGTGCTCTGATTGGCCCAATGGTACTGTTTGAGCTCACTTCTGCTAAGGACCACCCTGACAGTGATCCAGGGCCACAGGGCTATATTTTAAGGTAATTGGGAACTTTGTCACATGCATACCAAATGCGTAGGTCTTTAAGGAGCCTCTCTAGCTTCTCTTCAATTATTTTTATCATCTAAAAGCTCTTTTCCAAACCAACAGAACAATAATACCTAAATAATATCTAAAGAGTGTAAATTTTTCATAACTATCACCAAAGGCTTTTTTTTTATTAGTTTTGGAGCCACACCTGGTAGTGTTCAGGGTTACTCCTGGCTCTACATTCAGAAATTATTCCTAGGAGTCAGGGGACTAGGGGGGAAGCTGGGCATGGAATCAGGGTCAGCAAATGCTCTACCCACTATTATATTGCTCCAGCCTCACAAAAGGATATTTTGTTTTTGTTTTAGTTTTTGGGTCACACTCGGAAGCATTTAAGGGCTACTCTTGGCTCTATGCTAAGAAATCACTCCTGGCAGGCTCAAGGGACCATATGGGAATATGGGACACCAGGATTCAAACCACTATCCTTCTGCATGCAAGGTAAACACCCTATCTTTATGCTATCTCTCCAGCCCCCAAAAGGATATTTTAATTCATCTGGTAAAGAATCGATTTTTCTTTCCTTTTAATTTCAAAGAAATTGAGTCATTAATCATCTTTTTCAAATTAATATTAAAATTCACCGTGGTCTATGCAAACATACCTAATACCACATATGATTAAGTAACTTCTAATATTTTCTCCTATGAAGGTAACCTGCAATAAAACTATAGTTTCTTTAACAAACCTTACAGAAAAAGATCTTGATTCTCTTAGATAAAAGTGCTGTATTTTTTTCCTATAACCCTGAGAAATAGTGCAGTGGGTTAGGCACTTGCCTTTCCAATTCTGAGCCCAGATAGAAGTGATCCCTAAATGTAGAACCAGCAGTAAGGCCTGAACACAGTTTTATTTGTGCACAATGCTACCACAATAAAATTTTATTTATAAAAAATAAATAAAATCTTTAAAAGAAAATCAAATGCACTGACACAATTGAAATTGTAACTCTCAAAGTGTAATAGACCAAGATTCCAGATTCATCTAGTAACTAGCTAGAAATTCAATTCTTGGGCCTACTGAAGATTGGTATCTGGGTGGGCCCCAGCAAACAGTATTTTACAAAGTTTCTGTGTGTATATGTCGAACTATAAAATTCAAAACGTCTGGCAAACATCAATGAGTCAACTCACTGGTGAAGTTACTCATATTATCAATGGAAACCCAGGTGGCACTTTGTTCATCTAATCTTAATTCCTTAATTGGTGATCAGAGCTGTTTCATGCTTGGGGCACATAAAAATAAATAAAATTCAAATTTCACTGAGCTTTAACTCTTGTTAAAGTACCTGTTTTCACTCATCTCCATTTCAGAATCAATGAATGGAAATCTCTGATTAGAATTTCAACAAGTCCTATATTTATTCATATTTAAAAGATACTACATTAAAGTTGCTGTTTCTTTCATCTTACCACCCATCTAAACTGAGACTTTCCTAAATTCTGTATTACATTTACAAAAAACTTTCAAAGAATGCTGATAACTAAGATTTTTATAAAGGTTTTCTGACCATATTCTATATATAGAATATATAGAAATATATATAGAGAGAGAAATGCATTATATTTCCTTCAGACATTCGTTATACATAGTATAACCTCCAAGGTTACTAGGTTGCAAGTACTAAATCTAGGATTCTAATTTCAGATTCAGATCTACTGATTTGGATCTAATGAAATGCTGGATATACACTATATCTACATTGCTACACTGTTTAAAACTATACTGAAAATAACGAGATAGTATATTTTTTATAGAAGATGGATTATATAAGATGATTGGTATAAAAACAGAATAAGGTAACTCCCAATCAGGTTGTTACAAAACTAAAGTTAATTCTGGTTTGTTTGTTTTTGATTAATAGTGTCTAAGAGGCATCCCACAGCAATTATATTTACGTTAGCCACCTGTTTCTGGCCAATAGAAGGAACCCTAAGACTTATACTAAACCATAGCTGGTTGGGACTAAATGGACAAAGCTCTGGGTTTCCTTTGGTTTCAACCCACCATAATAGGGTTTGCCTACATTACAACAGGTATCAAAACTCAGAGATAAGATATTATCACCACCCCTTTATTGTTACTTGATTGACATTATTTAATTATAAAGAGAGGACAGTATTTGTTTATGTGATAAATATTCTACTGCATTAAATGACCCTGAGAGAGAGGCACTGTGAAGTAATCATATTTATGACCCTATCAAGATGACTACTGAGGTATGTAGCAACAGTAAGAACATTTGCCTTGCAAGTAGCTGTCCCAGGTTTAAACATGGCATCCCAAGATAGCCAGGAGTAATTCCTGAGTGCAGAGTCAGTAGTAATACCTAAACACCACCAAATGTACCCCCCAACACACACACACAAAAAAAGACAAAAAAAGAACACCACCAAATGATTAGTAACAGAGATGGACTATAATGGAAGTTTTATAAACTATGCTGAGTAGATCTTGTGTATGCAAAATTTGCTTTTCATTATGTTTTCAAGTTTCTTTACACATTTATTTCATATAGTTCTAAAAATTTGTTTCAAATTTGTGAAGGGATGGGATCACAATTATGCCAAGGATGATTTTTAAAATTCCATTTCTTCTTTTTATTTATTTTCTTTAAGTAGTATTCTGCATTGGAAAAAAGTAGGTATTTGCTGCAGGCAATTTCTTTTCTTCCCTTAGTTGTATTTTGACAAGGGGGAGGGGGAAGCAAAGAGCTTTCAAGTTAATAGTAACTATATGTCTAAAATAAAATCTATGAGTTATGAGATCACCTTATCACAGTATTTCTACCACCAGGCAGACAGGTCTGAAGAAGCAAGGTAGCCACAAAAGATTACTAAACCAAGCCCAGTCAGGAAAGAATCATGGAGTCAGTCTGTCTTTCTCCCTGTGGTCTCTCCACGTACACCAAGCCAAAAACTGACTATTTTTTTTATTAAACAATATCAATTTATTAGCAGAGGGAAGGGTGAGAGAGAGAGAGAAAGAGAGAAAGAGAGAAAGAGAGAGAGAAGAGAGAGAAGTACCTATCCAGGTGGGCATATCAAAAGAAGGGGTTTAAAAAAAGAGGAAGTTAGGGGAATATATTTTGGGTTAATATCTGAGTGTCATTTTACAATATGAAACGTATTGAATCAAAAAAGATTTCAATATTGTCTTAATATCATTGGAAATTAAATTTAAAATAAATATCACAACCTAAATTAGTTGGTTAAAGGGTTAAATTTCATGTTACATTGTATTCCCCTCAGCCCAACCCACCCCCGGGGAATTTCTGGCTGTGTTGTCTTCTTTTCTGGTTTTCAAGTTCCCAAAAACTTGTGAACTATGTAAAAATTGTTTAACAAATTCTTCTTACATCAGCAAAATTTTACTTCTGTTACTTGTAGCTCAGACACACTGAGAGACCTATGTGGCTCTACCAGTGACTTGCTTTGTCCTCCAAAATAAATCATGCTCATTCTCTTGGTTGTACTTTGAACTTCGTTAAGAACAGCATTGTTAAATTACAGATTCTGCCCATGTTACATAAAGAATAGAGGAGATTATGAGTGTTTTGACAGCAGTCATTTGTTACTATCAGAGACAGTGACATGAAGATCACCTTTAAGCTCATCACTGTGTTGTCATTGGATGCATGGCTTCTAAAAGCTAAATTTCCTGCAGCATTACTGTCTTATTTAGTCTGCATGTGTATACTAGTAGAATTGCCATTCTGTCACTATTGGATATTTGTTGTGTAGGCCAGATTTATATTGTTTATTACGGCCAATTTCTTGTGGTACAGAATATTTTGTTCCAGCATCAATTTTATTCCTTTCCCTCTCTGCAGAGGCAAGGACTCATCCTATAGGACATGATGCCAGATTTTAAAGTTAAAGAAAAAGTACATGTTTTAAGAGCACAGATAAAATTTATTCTCCCACACCCTTTTTGTTCCTCTGTGATTCTTAAATCAGAGACTGTAGGAAAATATAGATAGGGAGTATAGATATACTTGGAAAACAAAACACTAAAAGTAACACTTTTAGTATTATGTAAAAAATGTTTAGTTAGACTGAAAAATATTATTCTCAAGTTACACATTCTATTTGTTTGTTTGTTTGGGCCACATCCTATGACACTCAGGGGTTATTCCTGGCTATGCGCTCAAAAATCGCTCCTGGCTTGGGGGACCATATGGGATGCAGGGGAATTGAAACAGGGTCCGTCCTAGGTTAGCATGTGCAAGGCAAACGCCTTACCACTTGCACCACTGCTCCCATCCCTCAAATTACACATTTTTTAATTATTCCCTTACAATTCTCATTTTCTTTTTTCCTATATCGGTAATCCCTCTTTATTTGACTTTTTTTAAGTCACTAGAAACCAAAAAAGATAGTAAGTGGGTAAGGAGTTCATCTACCATATTTCGATACCCTACTACGAAGGTCCCCTGAACTCCACCAGGATTGATGGCCTTCAAAAAAAACAAACAAAAAAGTCACTAATTCCTCTTAATATTCACTTCTGCATAATGAAATGAAATAGCTTTGTCTTCCAATTTTAAATGTTTCTTTTACACTTCTACGAAGTATCAGTTCTGTTATGTCTCATATTAATATCTCCATTAATAGCAGGGAAATTTTGATTTGAAATTAAAGAAGGGAATAAGAAGTGAGGAAGAATTGATAACTATAATAATACATTTCTTTATTATTATGTTTTAACTCTTTCTTAACATGAACAATAAAATACACAATGAAATAAGGAGCGGAAAGCACTTGCCAATTTTCAGTTGGGACTAGAAATAAAAATAAATAAGCCATTCTAGTTCTAAGTCTATAGTATATTTTTGGTTGTAGAAATGGCATAGGAAATAAGTTTATATTAGCAGGCTAAATAGGAGAATGCTACTCAGGCAGACTGACAAATGCACCATCCAACCTGCTCATCTTAATAAGACGTATTACATATGAGAATTGTGTCAGGAAATCAGCAATGATTTATTCAGATACACTTCATTCCACATTTTCAAAAATGGTCAATTTTAATTATCAGACCGATATATGATATGGGTTTTTTTAAGAATATCTGTACAGTAAGACCAGACTTTCCCCCAAAATATCTGTATTTTTAAATGAATTATGGCATTGAACAACTTTAGCCTATCCCTGTGGAAATCTGATGCTGCCATCTCTCCAAATGTCCAATTTTACTTCCCTTTGCATAAAAAGAGTTATTTAATGCTTTTCAGAAAACCCAAGGAAACACAACTGACATGGCATGTACTAATCATAAACATAAAATTTAATACATGTTCAGTTATCTTTTCCAGATTATCCTTCCTACTTATGTGTTTTTCTTTTAAAATTATTATTCTACATTATAGAAGTTTTGGGTGTTCACAATCCACTGACCTTATAACTTGTATTTCCCCTAACATAAACCATTGTTCTCTCTTGATCTCTCTAGTCTTGCCCCCTCTTCCAACTTACTAACATGTTCAAGGAATATGAGAAATTCAAACAACACTGGCAAATTCTAACCTCAGTTGACCTCATTAAATAAAACAAAAGAAAAACGTTTCCCTTAAGTATAGAAAATAAATATTTCATAGAAAATAAAGGTATTCCATTATCTTTTAGGGTGTTTGCTATACCCCATGATGCTCAGGAATCACTCTTGGTGGGGATTGAGGACCATAGGTTTGACCAGGTCAAACGAGTAGGTAAATAAATACCTTACCCACTGTACTAGCTTGTTTAATCTATCTGATCTTTCTAGACCTAAACCCCTTGAATCTAATCTATATCTGATTTAATTTTATTTTTTAAATTCCTGGAATCCAGATGGTCCCCCAAGCCCATCAAAAGCAACCTCTTAGTTCAGGGACAGGAGTAGTAAGCCTTGAGCACCTCTGGGTGTAACCAAAAACAAATCAAAAAGAATTTAAGAATAAGTCTTTACTATAGGTAAGCCAAATTTTGAAATCTGATGTATGATTCACAGGAGAATAAGATACACTAAATATTAAATAGAAATTTATTAAATTAAGCAAGAGGGAAATTTTTGGTGAACATTTTGATGTATAGTTTTGATCTCAAATGTAAAACTACTTGTAGGAACAAGAATGTACAATCTCCTAAATGTGAAATCTATCTTACTTGTTCTTTTGGACAATAACGAAGATGGAAATACCAAGAGAACTCTAAAACTACCAGACCAGACCCCAGAGGGGGCTTAAATAAGTAAAAGGGTGAAATACTGAATTCTTATTTGCAGGGCGAGGGAAAAGGCTAGGATAAATACAAGGTAAAGATTAATACAAAATAAATAACAAAGATCAAGGCAAGGGCACATTAGAACCAACATAGATGTGTGTGAAATATGTGCATATATTTGTAAATACACATTGTTTTTATTTTCCATTTTCATCTTCCAGTTTCTCTGCAGTCTAGTGATTTTTGGTGTTGCTCCAGGCACATTCTTCCTTAAAAAAACAAGAACATAGCTCTGCTCCAAGATCACTCACATGGAAATTCAATTCTCAAACCTTTACTGGGTAATTTTCACCTTTTTGGTGGGGCCTTTTTGGAAACCTATTTAAGACCTTGGAAAGACCTTTCCAAGCTCTTTCCTCAGTTAGGATGATCCGACAGGAATTGTCATTTTAACCAGCAATTACCTCTAAAGACCAGGGTTTTTTTTGTGTGTGTGTGGGGGGGGGTTGTTTTTGTTGTATTTTGACTTTGTTTTTCGGGGGCGACACCCGGTGAATCTTAGGGGTTAATCCTGAGGCTATGCGCTCAGAAATCACTCCTGACTTGGGGGGGGACCCATATGGGGGAATCGATCCGCGGTCCGTCGTAGGTTAGCACTTGCCGCTAGCATTACCGCTCCAGCCCCAAAGACCAGTTCTTTGGCGCGCCCTCTGACTTCCCCCTTTAAATCTTGAACGGAAGGGGGCGGAGCTATAAGCCACGCCCCGGAAAGGCAGAAAGGGGCGGAGCCACGCCGCTAGGTCCCACCCATTCCGTCCCAGTCGGCCGCGAGGAAAACACGCGAGACGTTCCTCTCCGGCTCGGTTCAGGGACGGCGGACGGAGTGAGCACGTGGTCGTGACGTCAGCGCGCTCGCTCGCGCGGTGGGTTTCCGCGGAAGCCGCGTAGTGAGTGCTTCCTTCATCCCAGGCGTTTGCGGTGACAGCGGGAGCTTTTTTTTTTTTCCCCCTCTTCACTTCCTGGTCCCGGTGGCTCTGACGGCGGGCGAGATGTATCACAACAGTAGCCAGAAGCGGCACTGGACGTTCGCCAAGGAGGAGCAGCTCGCGCAGCTGCGGGCGGACGCCAACCGCAAATACAAATGCAAAGTGGTGGCGAACGGGAAGGTGAGGACCTCCCCCACCCCACACGCACACCCCCGTGAGAGGACGCGGGGCATCGCTCGCTGTTGCTCGCAGGCTCACACCGCAGGCTGGGCCAGGAGGGGCGGGGGTCCCGTGGGAAGCGAGCTCGGCCAGGACTGTTTTTGACAAGTGGGTTGGTTGGCTGGCTGCTGCTGTTCTGTGCGGCCCTGGAAGCCCGGGAGCAAGCTGCATGCCGCTGCACGGGCCCCTTGCCTGTGGCTTGCCAGTTGTTTGCAAGTCTCCTTGCTTAGAGAGATCTCCGAGCATCTCTGATCGCATCTCTCTCAATTACTGCTCCGTGAAGTTCATTCACGCTTTTGCCAGGAGTCCTGTCTGGAATCTGCTGGGACAGAGATTTCCTTTTGTTGGGTTTGGTTTTTACAGGGAAAGTGCTTTGATCCTATACTGTCACTAAGCCACTATATGTCATTTTTTTAAAGTCTTCAATAAAGTGCATTATATATATATACATATATATACATATATATATATATATACACAAACATACATATTTAAGCACCATGATTACAAGCACGTTTGTACTTGGGTTTTAGTTATAAAAGGAGCACTCCCTCTTCACCAGTGCTACATTCCTAATACCAATGCCCCCCCCCCCCCCTTCTGCACTCCCTGTCTGTATTTGAGACAGGCATTCTGCTTCTCTCACTTATTGAGGCTGTCATGTTGTCATAGTTGTCAGTGTAGTTATTCCTCTAACTGCACTCACCACTCTTTGTGGTAAGCTTCAGATCGTGGGCCGGTCCTTCCAGCCCTCATCTCTTATGTCTCTGGGTATTATTACAATGATGTCTCTCTCTCATTTTTCTTGAATCCCACAAATGATTGAGACTACTCTGTGTCTATTTCTCTCCCTCTGACTTATATCACTCAGCATAATAGTTTGTATTTTTTTTTTTTTTTACAACGAGTGGCTCCTGATGATCTCAAGTCTTGGCTGGCTAGATGTCATAGGGCTCAGGCTCCCTGTTGTTCCGCTCCAGGGTCATCTCAGGTAGTACTTTGACAATGAAACTTCATACATGTGCATACACCCCGGTCCTGGAAGCTCATTCCTAAACCCCTTCTAGGTAGACAATTTTCGTTTGTTTCTCTTTGGGGGTCACACCCAGCAGCGCTCAGGGCTCACAGATGGTCCTGGGGAAGCCTAAGCTGTGCAGGAAAACGCACCTGGGTGTGCTCTGAGCAAGACTAGAGCCTTGCAACCTCTTTGATTTACTTTTGATCCAGATAATTTCATCTCACTATTTGTGTGTGAGCTGCACAAATTATCACATACTCTACATTGTACCAAGCCCTTCTTTAACATTTATTTCTCCTAATCCTTATATTTACTTCATGAATCGCTATCTACTTGATTATGTTCATTTTACAGCAGAGGAGACTGAGGGTCACAGAGATTGAATAACATCCCCGGGTTATTTTGCCAACCTTGAGAAGCAGCTGAACCAAGCAATCTTTAAGGAAAAGATACTTCATTTTGGTGCCCTCAGGTGTTCATTTACAGTGAGGAAGCCAGGACTAATCTCTGCCTTTATCTTCACACTACTCTTATGTCTTTATCTCCCCCTGTATTCTTGTAAGGATTCACATGATCCACATTTTATCCTATTACCCAGGGACTACCAAATGAGCATTGTCACCACATCTTTGTCGCCCATGCTTTTTAAGTACTATTGGCACAGTTTTTAAAAAAAGCTTCACATAATGCTCTTACCCCATTTTCTTTTTGCAGAAAACACGCTGTAAACACAGAACTATGCAGTGAAATATGGGTAGGAGCCCACTCAATTTTTGTATGACTTTAGCCTTAATTAATTCCATATTCTGAGGCTTCTTTTCCAATAAGGTCATATTCTGAGGTGCTAAGAATTTTAAGACTTCACTGTATCTTTTTGGTAGTTTTGGTATCTACAACAGGACTCAGTGGATATTTGTAAAGTTATAGTATTTTTTTTAACCATGTGATGTATTCTGTAGTTTTTACAAGATGTGTGAAGTCATTTTTTATATATTTAAAAATTATTTATATATTTTTGGTTTGGGAGCTGCATTCCATAGAGCTTACTCCAGACCCTGTGTTCAGGGATCATTCCTGGTGGGTCTCTGGAGACCATATGTGGTACCAGGAATCAAATCCTGGTTGGCTGCTTTACATCAGTTTATAAAGGTAGGAATTGTATTTGCAATATATTGATTTCTTAGGACTGGAGTGATGCGGATAGGGCGTTTGTCTTGCACTCAGTTGACTCCAGCATCATGTAGAGTCCCCAAGTCTGCCAAGAGTGATTTCTGAGCACAGAGCCAGGCATAACCCCCTGAGCACCACCAGATGTGGCCCACCTCCCAAAAAAACAGGAAATATCACTCTGTGATCTAGTGATTATTGTGTTTAATGGTTTTAACTAGATAATTACATGCAACCTATGAGCATATGCCCACAGACCATCACAACTGCTTTAAATTGAATGAAGCAATGCATATTCTGAGAAACTGTAAAGTGAATACTGTTTATTAAATGCTTTCCCAAAGTGTTTTTGATTAAAATAGAGCAGTTCTGTAATAGAAAATGAAATATTTTAAATCTCTTCAAAGATTAAAAAACCATTAAATTTGAACAGAATAAATATTGAATATTTAATTTCACTTAATTTGGTTGTAATTTTCCACCTAAGGTTCTTCCAAATGATCCAGTCTTTCTTGAGCCTCATGAAGAAATGACGATCTGTAAATACTATGAGAAGAGATTATTGGAATTCTGTTCAGTGTTTAAACCAGCAATGCCAAGGTCTGTTGTGGTAAGTCATGACTGTGATCAAATATATTGTGCTTCAGAAACCTGACTTTTAGTTTCTTAGAAGTGGTGAACTTTTCATGTTAGAACCAAGTTTCAGGGATTGTTTTGCACTTGTTCCCTCCGCCCCCAAATGCACCAATAATACCTTGTGGCATTGTTCCTCTTTTGCATAGGCACATTAAAATGGGAAAATATTACATATGCAAACAAGTTCTTATCTAATAGAGATAGGAACACAAACTGTAATGCAGTTGGGCCATATAACCCTGAACCATGGGGTATCATGTACAGAAGCAAACCTCTACCAGGGAAGACCCTGCCGCTGCCCTGGCATTGACTTACTCCATAGTGTTCTCTTAACACCTGATGACTTAGCAACAGCAGCAATCTGCTTGCAGGGCAGGGCTCTCCAAATCTAATGGCGAGGTGAAACTAGAGGACGCTCCACATCATCCTGACTTAGATGAAGGAAATGCACAAAAACCAGAACCTTTAACTACAGAAACCTGACACCAATAGCAAATGTTCGAAAAAATTTCACCTGGACCAATGAAAATGACTCGGGTTGGACAACCTAGTATGCCTGGAGCCCAGAGTCAGTCTTTTGCCAGAAAACTTCCGGGGTAAGGGCTCCTATTTAGGCCAAGGCTTTTTTTCCCCATTTTCCCTATATTTTGCTGGGCCTATGCAAACAACAATTGCCATTCTCACACTGTTATTACTGTACTTTTTTTTTTAACTCTTACCCCTTAAAAAAAAAATTAAAAGCTTTCTAAACTTTCTACTAGTGCTTTAATGAGTTCATTGGTGATTCAATAATTTTCAAAAATATACTTGCTGCTGAACTTTTTCTTCTTTATCTTCCATCTGTTTAGTCTTTCTTTTTTTGTTTGTTTGGGTATTTTTGGGGGGTCACACCTGGTAGCCCACAGGGGCTACTGCTGGCTCTATGCTCAGAAATCACCACCCCAGCAGGCTCGGGGAACCATATGGGATGCCAGGATTCGAATACCATCCTTCAGCATGCAATGCAAATGCCCTACCGCTATGCTATCTCTCCGGCTCCCTCTTTAGTCTTTCAATTTTCTATTTTTTCTAAATCATGTTGCTTTTGGTCTTCCTAAAACAAATGTATTATGATCACTTATGTCAACTATGTGATGCATTTTCTTTAAATAAATTAGAAAAAAGTGGTGAACTTTTAAACTTGTAACTTAGGTCCCTCCTTTATCAAAATTCACATTAGTTACATATATATTAATTTCAAAGTGTTTTGAGTTTTATTTCATAGTCAGAGAATTTTGAATTTTGATAAGCAGGACACAGCATACTCATTTTACAGAGAAAATTAATAACATTACTCTCAAAGTTCCAAACTAATGAGCTGAGAACAGAATAATCCTTTTTCAACTGTTTCACCATGTTTGAAATAATGTGTTCATTCATCTTTATAATTATATGTCTATGCTGAAACTTAGGCCATAAGAAATTTCTAAACCTTGATTATTAGAAACTGAAAATACATTATTGATTAAAAATTTGTCTTAATTGCTTCAGGTGTGGGTCTGGGAACCCCAGTTTATGTGCACATATGTGGGACAGTGATAGAAACAAGTAGTTAGAACTTTTTGAGTGTATGGACTTAAAAGAAAATCTGGGGGGGCGGTGAGGTGGCGCTAGAAGTAAGGTGTCTGCCTTGCAAGCACTAGCCAAGGAAGGACCACGGTTCTCCCCCGCGTCCCATATGGTCCCCCCACAAGCCAGGGGCATTTCTGAGCGCTTAACCAGGAGTAACCCCTGAGCATCAAATGGGTGTGGCCCGAACCCCCCCACCAAAATCTGTCCCTGCATTTGTTCCCATTGTGTATATTGCAGAAGATAAAGTATGAGTAAAGAGCCAAAGATTTTTTTTTAAGGAAGGGAAATGAAATGTTTTCATTAAATATGAAAAACTGTCTTAAATTGATTAATTATACAGCATAAAAGAATTCTGACCCAACAGAAAATACCTACCTAGGAAGTAATCCTTTTTATCAAGTTTAAAACATTGAAATATTAAAATATGAAAATAATCAAGTCCAAAAGTGTCTCATGTGTTTTTGTAGTTTTTATAGTTTACTAATCCTTCATCTAAGATAAAAAGATTCACATAGAATATAGGAGTAAGATATAAAATATAGAGATTAATGTGATTGCCTTGCACAAGGCTGATCATGGTTTAATCCTTGACACTGCATATAGTCTGGGTACCATATATGGTCCCGCTGAGTACTGCCAGGTCTGATCCCTGATTAGAGCCAGGAGCATGCTACTCCTGCACCCAAAAAGCATTTAGCAATACTCGATTGTTTTCTTTGCTTTGCTTTGGTTCTGTACTTTTCTAGTAAAGAATAAAATGAGATAGTAGGTTTACCTATAGTATCTGATTACTTATAATCTTTTAGTTGAAACTGAAACTTGAGTGAACTTTGTCTTTATGCAGTGTCTCTTTATAATTGAGAAAACGCTCTGTTTTTGTTTTATGTAAGATGATAAACTAACTTTAAAGTTATTTAAATGATTTTTCTCTATCAAAAAATAGATTGGTCCAGCGATATAGACTACAGTGGGTAAAGCAGGTCGTCTTGTATGCAGTTGACCTGGGGTTCCTTTCTAGAACTACATATAGTTCCCCAAGCCTTTTTGGGTGTGATCACTAAGCAGAGCCAGGTAAATAATCCCAAAGCACAGCTAGATATGGCCCCAAAACCAAAATAAAATAGATAAATAACTCTTACATTCGTTCTAGCAAAATGATGTAGCTAAAAATATAGTTGAATAGAAGTCTGGGTTGAGTACAGCCCTATCTCTTATCAAATGTGTGAACTTGAAAAAGTCATTTTACCAAACTGCTTTAGGCTCAAAAACAAGCTAGTGCCCCTGTGCACAAATAGAGTATAGCACAGGGATTCAGTCAGTAAATAGTAAATGTTACTCTCAGCTTCAATTGTTTTGACACAATAGTGATCACAGTTGTCACATAGATCTGGAATAGTTTGTGAAAAGGCTTACTAGCCTCAATTATAGTCAGATTTTGACAGGATTTAATGGTTAAAGCTGTGAATATTTAATGAAAGGGTAATATTTCCAGGGTGGCTGTCTTTTGAGTTTGATTTGGGGGCCATATCTGATGGTGCTGAAGGCTTGCTCCTGAGTCTGCTTAGGGATCCTTCATGGGTAGGACTCAGGGAGGGAAACCATATAAAGTATTAAGAGATCTACCTCGGGTCAGCTGCAAACAAAGCAATTTCCCTCCCTACTCATTGTACTTTCTAGCTGCCAAGATATGCTAGGGTCTTTTGATTTTTAATTTTTGGGCATTAGAGCACCATAGATTAATTGATAAAAGCAAAATTGAAAAGCTTTGGTAACATAGTTGGGCAACTTTTTTAAAGGAAACTGTCTATAAGTATGGGCTTCAGTTTTTCTTTACAGAATTAAATGTGTAAGTATAAATAGATTCTGATTATATATTTTTAACCTTAGGGTACAGCTTGTATGTATTTCAAGCGTTTTTACCTGAATAACTCAGTGATGGAATATCACCCACGGATAATAATGTGAGTATAAGTCTTATTTATTGATCTTTATACTGTGTAAGGGAGTAATGTGAAAAACATACCAATAAAGGGTAATTTAGATTTGCATTTTTCTTTCTAACCTAATTTCTTTCTAAATTATCCCCTCCCCATTAAGATACTTTATTTATTGTTATATATTGGTGGAATTTGAATTTCAATTTATTCAAATTTGGTTTTCCTCAAACTAACTTCCTTAATATCACTTTGTAGCCTATTTTTTGTGTTGCTTTGGGAAGATGTAGGAATTCCTCTCCTACATCTAGTTATTTCATAAAATGATAGCTCCAAAGAGGTACTTATAGAAGCCCTGGGGCCATCCCAGCAATTCTTAGCCAGCTGGTCTGACTCTTCTTTTTAACTTTATTTATATATTGGTTGTTGGGCCACACCCAACAGTGCTTAGGGGTTACTCCTGGGTCTGCACTAAGAAATCACCTCTGGCAGGCTGGGGACCACATGGGATACCAGAAATCGAACTGGGTCCCTCCCGGGTCAGCCACATACAAGGCAAATACCCTATCACTGTGCTATTTCTCCAGCCCTGGCCTTACTTTTCACTGTGAAACCCAAGAAGGTGGGCTCACCTGGAAGTGTTTAGGAGACTCAACGGTTACTCCAGTGATGTTCAGGGACTTCCAGGGCTATACTTAGTTATGCTGGGTGCCATGCATAAGATGGCCCCACATTGTTAATACTATCTCTAGAACCCTTATTTACATTTCCGTTAGTCTAGATGAGGATGGTATTGTTATTTCCAATATTGATTTTTGTGGTCATTTTATTACTAGCTTGTACTTAAAATTATGTAATAGCCAATGAAGTTTTATATTTGTACCTCTGATAATAATTCCCTATTCAGATACCCTCAGACATTTCTGTTTTCCCAATTTTCCTTAAGCTTCCCTGCCCTTCCTCCTGTGCATGTACACATACTACTATGTTGCTTTAAATTTCATTATCTCTTCAAGTTTATTTCTGTTTTTTATTTAGTATAAGGGGAGGTGTCACACTTTGATCTTTGTTGGGGCTTGCTCTCAGCAGTGCTCAGAGATAATGCACTATGGGGTTTGAGTCCTGGGCTCCCCATATGCAAGCATTTGCTTCCCTTTGAGCTGTCTCACCACTCTACCTCAATTTTTTCCCCCCACCTCAGGTGTTTTACTATGTGAAACTGCCATTATGATAGTAATGGTTGAACATTTTTTATAATATTGTACAGTTAATGTAATTTTATGGTTTTCTAATGGAAAAAAGATTTGAATGGGAATTTTCTTTAAATTTCTTGTATTACTACCTACCATAGTCATTTTGAATATTAAGTATTTTTGGAAAGGACTCTAAGAAGGGAAATGTTTAGCTATGTCTCAATTATATATTTATCCTTCTAATCTTATTTTTCCTTTAGGCTTACATGTGCATTTTTGGCCTGCAAAGTAGATGAATTCAATGTATCTAGCCCACAATTTGTTGGAAATCTACGGGAGAGTCCTCTTGGACAGGAGAAAGCACTAGAACAAATTTTAGAATATGAACTACTACTTATACAGCAACTTAATTTCCACCTTATTGTACATAATCCATATAGACCATTTGAGGGCTTTCTCATTGATATAAAGGTAATTTTGTTGATATAAAAAGGGCATACTGATTTGCTACTACTCTCTAATCAAAGAAATCCCAATTTTATTACAACTTGTTATCATTCAAACTGATACTACATGAATCCAGCTATATGTTAATTTCAGGTAGTTGGTCTCATCTCGTATTTTTATTTTACAGTCTCAAGCTCAAGGATAAGCCAGAATTAGCTGGAGAACGTGTGGGTTTCTTTTTTGCTTTATTTTTTGTTTTTTGGGTCACATTCAGCAGTAAATTGTGAATTCAGTTAATATATAGAAATATAAAATATGGGGCCCGGGAGATAGCATGGAGGTAAGGCGTTTGCCTTTCATGCAAAAGGTCATCAGTTCGAATCCCGGTGCCCCATATGGTCCCCCGTGCCTGCCAGGAGCAATTTCTGAGCATGGAGCCAGGAGTAACTCCTGAGCACTGCCGGGTGTGACCCAAAAACCAAAAAAAAAAAAAAAGAAATATAAAATATAAGTTCAAGAAACGCTGACAAAAACTTTAGTTTGAGCTCTGAGAGGGGCTTGTATAATCTGGTAAAACCTAACAAATAAGAAACATGTTCATTCATCTCAGTTGGTGAATTTGGGTACTTCGGTATGTCAGTCATTACTTAAGACATACCCAGGAACTAAACAGAAACAGCCTTAACATCCATAGGACAACAGTAATCATGTACTTAAGTGTGATAAGTGGCACAGTAGGGAAATTTATTTTATTTTTATTTATTTTTTAAAGCTTTGTTGATTGGTTGATTGGTTGGTTGTTGAGCCAACCAATGGTGCTCGGGGCCACTCTTGGCTCTGCACTCAGAAATCGACCCCTGTAGGCTGGGAACCACATGGGACTCCGGGAATCGAACTTCCCTAACCAGCCCCATGCAAGGAAAACACCCACTGCTTTGCCAACCCTCCAGCCCTAGAAATTATTTTAAAAGGAGATGGTTCTGGGAAGGTGTTATTAAGGTTAAATTTAGAGCCAGAATATGAATTAGGTTGTGGCAGAGTACATGTCAGGAGATTTCATTGGGCAAAGGCTCTGATTCAGGAAATCATAAAGCATTAAAGAATATGGAGGATGGAGAAGGAGGCAAAGAGAGTACTGCCTGAGTTGAAGGTAGAGTATGGTATGTAGAAATGATGCTAAGGATTTGAGTAGAGTACTGGGGAGCCTGTGCAATGTTTGTCTGGAAAATATTACAGTTGGATTTGCAGCTTAAAATGTTAGCAAGCTATCGGGTTGAGAGATAGCTTAAGCTGGAGCATACCTTGTATGCTGGAGAACTCAGTCATCACAGCACTGCACATGGCCAATGTGCAGTAAAACAAAAACTGGGGTGTGTGTGTGTGTGTGTGTTGTACACTTGCTGTTATACTAAAGTTAAGAAGCTGTTAGAATAGTTCAGGCAAAACATACTTGTAGTGCTAGCTGCAGAGAGAATTCTCTGGACTTCAGAGATTACAAAGCAGAATCAGTAGAGTATGATGATTGATTGCAGATAGAAAGTAAGGTAAGAGATGGAATCCCTAGATTTCTGGCCTCTGATGTTGGTTTATTTGACCCCCTTGGGTCAAATTCCTGGCACTGAAAAAAAGAAACTTAAAAGTTATTTGGCTTGGAAGATTTGTTTTTGCTGGAGTATAGAAAAGGTTATATGTTAAATTGTTATAGTTAATGTACATATTTCTATACTTTACTCTTCCATTAAGCTTTTCAGAACTGATGTTTACAAACTTAATTTTTAGACTCGATATCCTATGTTGGAAAATCCAGAGATGTTGCGGAGAACAGCAGATGACTTTCTCAATAGAGTTTCGCTAACAGATGCTTACCTTTTATACACGCCATCCCAAATTGCCCTGACTGCCATTTTATCCAGTGCATCTAGAGCAGGAATCACAATGGAAAGGTATTTATCTTTTTTTCTTTTTGGTGTTTGGATAACACCAGATGGTACTCAGGGGTTACTCCTGACTCTACGCTCAGAAATCGCTCATAGCAGGCTCAGGAGACCATATGGACTACCGGGATTTGAACCACCATCAGTCCTGGATCTACTGCATATGTGGGTAAACACTCTACCACTGTACATCTCTCCGGCCTCTCATTTTTTTTAATTCATTTACTTTTAACTTGGATTTGGTTCACAGTATTCCTTCCTGCAATTTTACTTTGTGATTATAGTTCTTTATATTTCCTATAGTTGGGCAAATTGACTAGGGTAACTGAGAGAAGAAAAAAAATCATGGGAGCCGGGAGGTGGCGCAGGAGGTAAGGTGCCTGCTGCCTTGCCTGCGCTAGCCTAGGACGGACCACGGTTCGATCCCCCGGTTCCCATATGGTCCCCCGTGCCTGCCAGGAGCGACTTCTGAGCGCATAGCCAGGAGTAACCCCTGAGCGTCACTGGGTATGGCCCAAACCCCCCCCCCCCAAATCATATTTTAAGGAGATCTTGAAAAATTCTGTCATTATATTCAAGCTGGGAAGATTCTTATCTTAACTAAAGTAAATGGGTTGCTCCTAGAAGGAATGATAGAGTCATTGGTATATGGCAATTTTAGAAGTTTTGGAAACGTTTAAGAACATAAATGCAACAAATGTTTGTCTTGCCTTATCATTCTTTAGTGCAGCACATATATTTTAGTAAATATTTGTTGAAAAAATAATTTTCTAAGGAATGCCAAGATGAATTGCTATTGAGTTGTAAATAGTGGTAGTTAATACATAAATGCACTCTGAGAACCAGGCTGTATGGGGCCAGCGAGATAGCATGGAGATAAGGCGTTTGCCTTCCATGCAGAAGGATGGTGGTTCGAATCCCAGCATTCCAGATGGTGCCCTGTGCCTGCCAGGGGCGATTTCTGAGCATAGAGCAGGAGTAATCCCTGAGCGCTGTCGGGTGTGACCCAAAAACCGAAAGAGAAAAAAAAAAAAGAGAGAAACAGATTGTTTATTTGAATTTAATTCACTTGATTTTTACAGCAGTATCTGGTGCTCAGAAATTACCTATATTATTATCATATTATCACTAAAGAACAGACCAAGCTGCAATTAGACTTTACAATTTTTCCCTTTTTTTGGTTTTTGGGCTCAGGGTGACGCTCAGGGGTTACTCCTGGCTATGCGCTCAGAAGTCGCTCCTGGCTTGGGGGACTATATGGGAAACCGGGGGATGGAACTGTGGTCCGTCCTATGCAAGCACAGGCAAGGCAGGCACCTTCCCTCCAGCGCCACCGCCCGGCCCCCAATTTTTACTCTTTTGGGGGTGGGGTGGGGTAGGGCCATACCCGGTAATGCTCGGGTTACTCCTGGCTCTGCACTCAGGAATTGCTCCTGGCTTGGGGGACCATATGGGATGCCAGGATTGAACCCAGGTCTGTCCTGGGTCAGCTGCGTGCAAGGAAATGCCCTACCACTGTGCTATCGCTCCAATCCCAATTTGCTTTGTTTTGGGGTCACACCTGGAATCGCTCAGGGGTTACTCCTGGCTCTGTGCTCAGAAATCGCTCCTGGCAGACTCAGGGGACCATATGGGATGTGGGATGCCGGGATTTGAACCACCGTCCTTCTGAATGTAAGGCAAATGCACTACCTCCACGCTATCTCTCCGGCCCCCCTCCAATCCCAATTTTTACATCTAATTTCTGACCTTTGTAGTTCTGCTTGATTTTATTTGAAATAGCTACTGAGGAAGAAATATAAAACTTAAATTTAATTGTACATATATTTATAATCCTTTATCCATCATTCCAAAATCAATTGCTTTTATGGCAGCAGGCATAGACAGTTATGTTTTGTCTTTATTTAACTCAGTAAAATATTTATGTATTTTATATTAACAGAAATATTGATATTACTGATTATAGGATACTATCCCAAACCTCAACCGTTTTCATATTTCCTGACATATATTTTGGTTTACTTTCCTCTTACATAAATAATTCTACATTTCAAAATAAGGTATTGTAGGCTTATATTTTGTTTAATCTTGATATGCTTCTCTGTAAGTACAGCTCACATATACAGCTCTGTATATTCATTCAATCATAAAGTGATGTTTATTTCATTTATGAAACAAGCTTTTATTCAGTACCATCTACATCATTGTCCTACACTTATTATAAGAATGAGTGGGCAAGTGTATTTTTATACTGTTGAAGAATTTATTTTATGCAGTGATTCTCCAGTGGTGAGATTTTTCCTAGATAGATAGGTAGAATTAAAGTATTAAGCTTGAATTAAAATTTTTATATTTTAGAAATAAATACATTTTTCTTATATTTTCCTATCTTAAAAGTTTACTTCTTGGGCCGAGAGATAGCATGGTGGTAGGGCGCTTGTTTTGCAAGCAGAAAGATGGTGGTTCGAATCCCAGCATCCCATATGGTCCCCCAAGCCTGCCAGGAGCGATTTTTGAGCATAGAGCCAGGAGTAACTAGGAGCTGCCTGGTGTGACCCAAAAACCAAAAACAACAAATAAAATTTACTTCTTATTATTACTATTTCAGATGTCAGTTTTGTTATGTCTTAGGCTCATTCCCAGAGACTAGACATTTGAGGATTTTTTTTTTCCCTTTAGGCAATTGCTTTCAAACATTTTTAATTTCGTTGATCTGAAGAGTAGTTCAGAGGTAGGGTGCTTGCCTTACATATGGTTTACCTGAATTCAATCCTGACACTCTGTATTGTTCTCCAAGACCACCAGGAGTCATTCCAGAACATAAAGCCCTGAGCCACCACCTCCAGTTTGGCCCAAAATCAAGAAAACATTTTTAACTTTTTATTACTATGCAAACTTTAGAATAAGTAGAAATTGTTCATTATATCTTCTTCTGATTTTAAAAATGGAATTCCTCTGTCCTTTGTTTTTACTAGATGTTTTAAACCAGCATTTTTCAACCGAGGGATTTATATGGGTTCCCAATTAGTCCCAGGATATTCAAAAGGGGGCATGAATAGACATTGAGTAAAAGGGAGGTGGGAGTTATGGCATGAACTTGGGGGCTAACTGGGGCAGTGGACCACAGGAAGGAAACTAAGTTCAGAATGAACCATGATCAGAAAAGGTTGAGAAAAATAAAAAATAAAGCCATCTTGTGGAGTTCAAAGTACTGTTATTTTATACCCTTTAAGTGAGCATGGGCAGAAATAGTTTATGATGTGATTTTTTCCTCAAGATGTTGTATATACTCAACAAATTAAAACGTGTTCCTTTCTTTACCAGTTATTTATCAGAAAGTTTAATGCTGAAAGAGAACAGAACTTGTTTGTCACAGCTGTTAGATACAATGAAAAGTAAGTAAAAAAAAAAAATCATTTGTTACAAAGCTGCTTTCTAAATATCTTGATATTTAGATACATGGGTAAAAGTAGTTTTCATATATATAAATCTTATTAGAGAAAATGAATTTACAATTTTATAAAGAGTT
>PVKC010003938.1:0-21888 GCA_004027635.1 Crocidura indochinensis
TTAGTTAGAGAAATAACTACATTTTGAACTGTCCTAATAATGAGAATATATGAGGGAAATGGAGAGCCTGTCCAGAGTACAGGTGGGGGGTGGGTGGGAGGAGGGAGATTTGGGACAATGGTGATGGGAATGTTGCACTGGTGATGGGTGGTGTTCTTTACATGACTGAAACCCAAACACAATTATGTATGTAATTAAGTTGTTAAAATAAATAAAAAAAAGAAAATGGAAATACTGAAAATTAGTAAGCTATATTAAAAAAAGGTTAATTGTTTGAAAAGGCATGCAATATTCATACCTTGTTAATGAAATAAAAGTTTACTTGCTTTCACAATAAGATAACTTATAAGCTTTCAACTTTATATTTCATTTACAAACAAAAATGCCCCCAAATACCTGAAAGGTCAAATCAAACATTATAATTACACAAAATATGATAGAGTATAAACCGTAAGAAAAGCACAAAGCAACATACTTCAGTAGCCATTTACACCAAAACTTGGATCCATCTATAGAAAAAGCACCATTTCTATACTAGTACCAGGAATTGTATTTCACCAGGGAAGGCCCTAATGCTGCCCTGGCAACGACTTTCTCCAGAGTGGGTTCATAGGAAATCCTGGTGACTTGGAAACAGAAACAATTTGCTTTCATGGCAAGGTTCCCTGCATGGCCACCTAATGGTGAAGATGAAACCAGAAGATGCTCCATGTCACCATGACTTTGGCCTAGGATCTTTACAAAAACCAGGATCTCTAACTACAGAAACCTGACAGTGACAATCGTATTGTGAAGAAGTTTTACTGGGACCAAACAGAAAGACTTTGAAGTTAGACAACTTAATATGCCTGGAACCTGTAGTTGATCTTAGGACAAAATGTTTCATGGGTAAGTTTTCCCATTTTTTTAAGCTAATGGTTTTCCCTTTCTATGTTTCCCATAATTTTGCCATGCCTATGCAAAATAAAGGCACTCATATGCTTTTTAAGATGAAATCAGAAGACACATCATTCTTTGATCTGTACAAAAGTCAAGATCACTTACTACAGAAGACTGACTGTGACAACCATGGCTGAGCAGAACATATTCTGGGACCAATAAAAAAGACCCTAGTATAGACTTTAGCCTACCACTATACAACAACCAAGATCTTTAATCCCAGAGGTCTAGCTGAGACAACTGAAACTGAGCAAAACTTCTGAAACTCTATCCTAGTCTTCATACTAGGATCGGTTCAAAAACCAAGAATGATTAAAATTATAGTGTTGGAACAAAGACTTCACTCTAGTCTCCATCCTATTACCCATGTAAATACCAAGATCTCTAGTTACTGAGGCCTGATTTTATCATCCATGACTGAGCAGAAAGTTTCCAGACAGCATAAATGGACCTAGGGAAGAGAAGACAGAGCCTATAGTTATTCCCATGTCAGTATGCCTCAAGGCCAGAGAAACTCTTTAGCTCTTAGACCAAGGGAATTCCCTTTTAATGTCCCCAATATTTACTGTGTCTATACAAAAAAAAATAAAAGCACACATTAATTTTGTTGTTGTTATTGTTGTTTTTTATTTTTTGTGTGGTTTGTTTTGTCTTTATTTCAAGACTGTGGTTATTGTTTAGTTGTTGTCTTTATTGCTTTGGTGCTATTTGGGTTCTTCTTTGAATTTTTTTGGGTATGGTTTTTATATTTTTCTTCCGTTTTCCCTTTCTTCTCTTAAATTGATATATACAGCCTCTAGAAGGACTCCTCACATTACTTTCTTGTTTGACTTTTACATCCCCCCTTTTCTCTCTTTTTTTCTCCCCCACAAACAGAACCACATAACTTGAACCATCTTGTTCTGCCTCACAAATTCAGGGGGAAATAATGGAGGGTACCAACACCAAACAGGTGTATGGATATTGAGTAGAAAAAAAATGATCATAATTAAACACCAAATCCAAAGCCAACGAGAATAGAATCAAAACCCAATCTACAACAAGCTATACATAGAGGGGACCACTTATCCTAGCAGCCCGGAGATCAAAGGAGGGAGATATGGGTTGCATGCTTGGAACAGGGATAGAGGGAGGAAACCTGGTGGTGGGAATGCCCCTGAATCAATGCCACTATATACATAGAATATCACTGTGAAAGATTTGTAATCCACTTTGGTCAAAATAAAAACTATTTAAATAAAAAATTATTTTCTTTTATTTTTTTTCTTAACTTTTAAATCAGGGCTCCTGTCTTTTCGTGGGATTTTGGGACAAAGATTACTTTGCTTTACCACATATTACGGAGTTTTCTATAAAACTCAGAATAAAGAACAGAGAAATGTTGGGGTTAGGGGGCCAAGTGAAATCAGATGCATTGGTGTGGAAATAAGTAAGGGCAGAACTAAATATCCAAGCTAACTTATTTAATAGTAGGTTCAAGAGACCTAAATTTAAATTTTAAGATTCTAAACTGCTTGTTATACTGGCAGGCCAGGGGGCTAAGTTTGGTGGTAAAGAATGCACTCTGGGTTCATTGGTGGAGGGTGGTTGACACTGGTGGTGGGAATGGTCCTCAATCTTTCTATATCTAAAATTCAACTATGAAGAACACTGTTGATCACAATATTGAAATAAAATAAAAAAGTTAAAAATGGATTTATAGAACACCATTATTATATTTTAATCTACATATATATGTAAAGAGTTAAGACGTCCACACTTATAATTTATACATCTTTACATTCACAGACAATATGCTAATTGGAATGGAAATATTCAGTAAGTTTTCAGGATTGATAATCAATTTAGAAAATAATTATTTTCAACAAACTTCTCTAAAATATCATTTAAATGAATCCAAACAATTATATTTTTATTGGATAATAAAAAATAACAGATGCAAATGCATTAAATGAGGCGCTTATTTATAGTAATGAAAATAATAAAAATTAAAGGAAAACTTTTAGACATTAAAGATACCTGAATTTCCTTATTGATGCTAATATTCAAAGTATATGATAAATTCCTAACTGAAAAAATAGATATATCAACATTCTGACTTAAAATGTTCACAAGAAAACATTACCTTTTTATTTTTCCCTAGTATTTTATTTTATTTTTGTAAATAAATTTTTCCGCTCTCTCCCCCCAATTTTTGTAAATAATTTTTAAGTACCATAGTTACAAACAAGTTCATAACTGGGTTTCAGATGTAAAATGCACATTGCCCTTTATTAAACAACATTCCACACCAAGGTCTCCTGTTTTCCTCATCAAATATCCCCTGCCTGTCTTTTAAGACAAGAATTTTATTTCTGCTCTTTCTGCCTGTCTGCTTGTGTTTGCATCCTGAAGGTCTCCCCAGCACCCCCAAAAAGCTGCATTCCGAAGCTGCCTGTAAGTAACTTGGCTGTGGGGTCGCTGTCCAATAAGCTGAGCTCTCTGGCCTGCGGAGGCCCTGCCCTGCTGAACCTCTGACCATGCTGAGGATTCAAGGGAAACGTCCCCTCTTTCTGCCTGCCTATCTGTCAACTAGTGGCAGCAGAAGAACTTGATCATTTCTCTTCGCTTAGAGGCCACACACTCTTTCTAACCAATAAACCCCACCACAATATGCAAGAAAAACAACATTACAGGCGTGACAATGGTGAAATCTCGCAGGCAAACCCCATGCACCAAAAATGAAGATGAAATCTCTGATGATCTAATAAATTCCAACCACCTGATTAACCTCTCGGACAAGGAACTTAAAATAGCAATATGGAAGATGTTTCAAGAAGTCAAAGAAAGCATAAATCGATCTGAACAGAACACAAAGACAGAAATCAGAAAACTCCAAACTGAAATAGCAGAGCTGAAAAATAGGTTGGCTCAACTGAAAACCTCAATGGATGGCCTCGCCAGCAGGGTATCATCAGCTGAGGAGAGAATCAGACTACTAGAAGATGCGATGCAGAAAAACTGAACACAACAGAAGAAAGTGGAAAAGAATCTTAAGACAAACAAACAGGCAATGGAAAAAGTATTCAAGGAAACAGATGAAAATAGAAATCTTTGATAAACTCAGCAGAAATGACATAGGAATCATTGGAGTCCCAGAAACCCAGGTAGGAGATCCCCAAGAAGAATCAACCTTCAAAGACATCATCAGAGAGATACTCCCAGAGTTAAAGACTACATACAATCAAATCCTGCATACCCAAAGAGTACCAGCAAAAAGGGACCCAAAGAAAACCATCCCAAGACACATCCTCGTTACAATGACAAATCCCACAGATAGAGATAGAATACTGAATGCAGGAAGATCAAAAAGGGAAATTACATTCAAAGGAGCATCCCTAAGACTTACTGCAGACATGTCACAAGAAACTCTCAAGGTCAGAAGACAATGGTGGGATATTGTGACAAGACTGAATGAAATGAATGCCTCACCGAGAATACTGCACCCAGCCCGACTCACATTCAGGTTTGAAGGAAAAAATACATTGCTTTATGGATAAGCAACAGCTCAGAATCTTCACAAATGATAAACCAGCCTTAAAGGAAAACCTGATAGATCTACTGTTAGTCAAGAGATCAACAAACACAGCAAACTTATCTACAAAGATGACATTAAATTCTATGACAATCATCTCCCTCAATGTCAATGGACTAAATTCATCAACTAAAAGACACAGAGTGGCAAAATGGGTCAAACAGATGAAACCAAGCTTCTGCTGCCTACAAGGAACACATCTGAATAGTCAGAACAAACATAGATTCAAAATCAAAGACTGGAGAAAAATAATCCAAGCAAACAACACCCTCAAAAAAGCTGGGGTGGCCATATTAATATCTGATGACACCAACTTTATACTCAGAAAAGTGGTATGGGACAAAGATGGACACTATGTTCTAACAAGTGATATGTGCAACAGGAAGAAATAGTCTTATTAAACATATATGCACCCAATGAGAGACCAGCAAATTATCTAATAAAATTGATGAATCTGAAAGAAGAAATCAATAATAACACAATAATTGTGGAAGACCTCAACACAGCCTTATCAACACTTGATAGGTCAACCAGACTGAAACCCAACAAAAGCATACTAGTTCTGAAAAGAGTAATGGAAGATGAAAGAAAGAGTACTAGTGGGTATATATATGTGTATATATATATATATATATATATATATATATATATATATATATATATATATATATGACACTCTATTCCAAAAAACCTGAATGCACATTCTTCACCAATGTACATGGGTAATTCTCCAGGATAGACTACATGCTGACACATAAAACATACCTCCATAAAATCAAGAGGATAGAAATTTCCCAGGCTACCTTTGCTGTTCAAAAGGCTCTGAAATTAGATGTGAACTACAACACCACACCGAAGAAACACTTTAACAATTGGAAATCAAACACCCTGCTATTGAACAATTGAACAACCAGTGGGTTCGAGATGAAATCAAAAAGGAAATCAAAACTTTCCTGGAAACAAATGATAATAAAGACACAAACCCCCAGAATCTATGGGACACAGCAAAAATGGTCCTGAGAGGAAAATGCATAGCTCTACAAGCACACATCAGGAAGGAAGAAGGGACATACCTGAATAACTTAATGACACAGCTCCAAAAATTAGAAAATGATCAACAAAAGGAACCAAAAATATGGAGACAGAAGGAATAACAAAGCTGAAAGCAGAACTCAATAAAGTGGAAAACTGAAAAATAATCTGAAAGATCAACGAAAGCAGAAGTTGGTTCTTTGAAAAAATAAACAAGATTGATAGGCCACTGGCAAGACTCACAAAGAAAGAGAAAAAATCTGATAACCTGTATTAAAAATGAAAAGGGGGAGATCACGACAGATACTGCAGAGATTCAAAGGGTAATCAGAGACTACTTTGAGAAACTTTATGCTACTAAACATGAGAACCTAGAAGAAATGGAAAAATTCTTGGACACTTATAACATTTCACATTTAGGTAAGGAGATGTAGAATATCTAAACACTAAATATCTAAACCACTCCCATCACCACTGAGGAAATTGAAAGTGTAATCAAACATCTGTCCAAAAATAAAAGCCCAGGTCCAGATGGTTTTCCTAATGAAATTTTTCAAATCTTTCAAGAGGAGCTACTACCAATTTTAGCCAGGTTCTTCCATGAAATTGAAAAAATGGGAACACTCCCAAACAGCTTTAATGAAACCAATGTCACCTTGATACCAAAACCAGACAGAGATGCTACCAAAAAAGAAAATTACAGACCAATATCCCTGATGAACGCTGATGCAAGATCTTCAACAAAATCCTGGTAAATAGGATTCAATGCATCACCTAGAAGATCATACATTATGACCAAGGTTTCATCCAAGGAATGCAAGGAAGATTTAACATCCGTAAATCTATCAACATCATACACAACATCAACAGACAGAAAAATAAAAATCACATGATCATATCAATAGACGCAGAAAAAGCATTTGATAAGGTCCTAACCCATTCTTGATCAAAACTCTCAGCAAGATGGGAATGGAAGGAACCTTTCTCAATCTTGTTGAAGCCATCTACCACAAGCCAATAGCAAATATTATCCTCAATGGAGAAAAACTAAAAAGATTGGCTATAGGTCCTCTTGAATGTTTGGAAATAATTCATTTGTGAATCTATCTGATTATCAGCTTTTCTGAGGGGAAGACTTTTGATTATCATTTTTAGTCTGGTAAGTAGTAATGGGTATGGTTAGATATGTTAGATCATCCTGCTTCAACCATGAATATTTTATGAGTCCAAGAATTTATTCATTTCTTCAATATTATTTTGTTTTGTGGCATTGTGATTTTCAAGTAGTTTCTGATTACCCTTTAAATTCTCTAGTATCTGCAGTGATCTCCCTCTTTTTATTTCTCATTTAGTTTATTAAGTTTCTCTCTCTCCCTTTCTTTGTGATTTTTTCTAATAGTATAGCTATCTTGCTTATTATTCAAAACACCAAAACTTTTACTTTCATTGATCTTTCAGATTGATCATCATTGGATTTCCATTCATTATTTGCTCTCTCTTAATTATTTCAACATTTTGTTATAAATATTTTGCTTGTCACAATTTGGGTGCATATATATACCTATGAATGTGATTTTTTTTCTGGCTTTATTATCCTTTGATTACAATAAAATGTCCATTTTTGTTCTTTATAACCTTTATAAGTTTATAGTTTGTGTCATCTGACATTACTATTGCCAGTCTAGCACTTTTTTGAGAGTGTTTTGATTGGATGTTCATCCTCCAACCTTTGATTTTGAGTCTGTGGTGGTTCTGGTTATTAAGATCTTTCTTTTTTTGTAGGCAGCTAAATGTTGAATTCAAATTTGATTCATTTACTACTCTTGTCTCTTACCTGCTGCATTTAGACTATTAAGATTGAGAGAGATGATTGTCATGGGATTTACTGTCATTCTTTAGTTGGAATTTGGTGTGTTTTTTGTCTGAATTATCTTAAAGTAAAAATTAAGTTCATCCTTTAAGGTTGTTTTGAGCATCTAAAGTTTCTAAGCTGCTCTTTATCCATGAAGCTGTGTATTCTTCCTTCCAATCTGAATGTAAGTCTCGCTGGAAGAATTACTCTTGGTGATACAATAACTTTAAGTTATACCATCACTGCCTTCAGGCCTTGAGAATTTCTTGTGACAGGTTTGCTATAAATGTTAAAGATGCTCATTTGAATGTAATTTTCCAATTTTGGTGCTTTCAGTCTTATATCCCTATCTGTGAAGATTCATCATTGTAACTAGGATATGTCATGAGTTGCTTTTGTTGGGATATCTTTAAAACTGGTACACTGAAGTCATTGAGGAATTGGTTACATGTACTCTTTAGCTCTGTATTTTGTGCAATAATGTACCTGACTGTTAATTGCTCATGGAGATTTTCTTCCTAGGTCTTTGGGACTCTAATGATTCTTGTTTTTTTTTCTTTTGAGCTTATCAAAGACTTCTTTGTTTGTCTGTTCTCATTCTTTGAGAGTTTTTTTTCTCCCATTGTCTGATCATTTGTTTTAAGGCCCCTTTCCAATCTCTTAGCTATTGGAAGTTGTTATTCATCTCATTTTCCAGCTTACTTTTTTTTGTATTTAGCCACTGTTACTCTGTTGGTAAGGCAATTCTGTGAGGTTTTCACTTTTCCTAGCAAGGTTTTCAGGACTGTTATTTTAGTTTGGAGTTTTCTAAATTGTACTTTCATATTCTCTTTATTTTTATTTTTGGTTCATTCAAAGAAATCTGTGAGAATCATCAATATTTTTTCTTTAAAATAAATATCTATCTATGAGGCTAAGAAAGTGGTTGGTTCCTTGTCAGTTCATCATAGCTTCATTCTCTACGCATGATGGAGACCTGTTTTATTTCCCTGTTGTTAAGCTTAAAATATGATGTATTTTACATGTACTGTTGAAGTTAATTGAGTTGTAGAAGTACATAGCCATGATGTTCTGTCTCTTCTCTCAAAGTGGGCTCTGCTACTCTGAAGGTGACGTAGGATTTTGGCTCCATCAGCAGGGTCAAGCTCCACTCCTCAGGTTGAGGTTGCTCACCTGAGTCTTTGTGCTTGCTGGTGACAGGGGAGCAAGCTCTGTTCTTGAAGCAGACATGCTTTTGGTGTGTCACTAGTGATTTGAAGTGGGGCCCACTAATCACCTTGGCATGTGTGGTTGCTAGCAGAGGAGCAGCCTCCACTCTTCAAAGTGGTGCTCACTGACCTGAGTTGATGTCCATGCCATGTGAGCAGGCATTGCTCTTTGGGGATGGAGCTGCTCATCCATGGGTGATGTGTGCATTGCTGGTGGGGGAGCAGACTTTGTTTGATTGTGCTCTCTGGGTACCGTTTATGAGTCAGGGTGGGGTCTGCTAGCCTAATTGATGCGCGTACCACTAAAAGGGGAGCAGCCTCTGCTCTTTGGGACCAGGTTAGTTCACCTGTATTGACTTATGTCCCTCTGGGGGGAAAGAAGACTCCACAATATTCTATGTTTTCTCTTAATGTCTATGCGTGTTTCTTGTATGCATAAAAATACTGGATTTAACAATTTGATCCCTCTAGTCACTCTGTCTTCTTTAATTGGTTCATTTAGTACGTTGACATTGAGAGAGATGATTGCTATGGAATTAAGTGTTATCTCTTTCTAGGAATTCAGAGTCCTCTTTTTGTGGGAAGTAGATAATCCAATTCAAATGAGGGAAAATATTCTGTTTATGTACTGAATACCCAATATGACTAATTCACATACAATAATTCATGAAATATCACAACTCAATAATGCAAAGTAATACAGTTAATAATGTTGATATACTAGTTAATTTATATGTGCAATATTAATAGTAGAAGTTAATTTTATCTCAGTAAAGTTCATATTGTTTTCTTTTTGTTTTGGGACCAATCCGGTGACTCTCAGAGCATCAACGGGTGTTGCCCAAAAACCAAACCATAAAAAACAAACAAACATATAAACCTTAAAATATATTTTCTTTACCATTTTCCTCATTGGAACGAAAACATATTATCAGTGTGGAAAATAATTTAAATATTTTTATTCAAAAACTTGTGAGAATTAATTTTGTCAGAGGAGAAAGGATCTAGATCACTTCACTATTATCTTTCATAAATGGGAAGATTCCTGCCTACCCCAGATGCAACTACTCCCTCTTTCTCTTTTCCCTCTTTCCTCTTTTATAAAACATCTGGCAACAACCCAGGCAGCATTTTGTGATGAACCACAGAGCAGCTCCCACACAGGCCAGCAGGAACCCAATCACATCCAAAGAGAGGTACTGGAACAGGTTGAGCTCATGGGAGGCGGGCCTCAGGTGTTTGGCTCCTTTGTGGCGCATGACAAACTCGATCCAGAAGACTGCCCTGTCTAGAGGTTTCATTGGCTGGTCATGCTGAATGGCTTTTAATTTCAGTGCATTCTTCTTATATCTAAAGAAGAGAAAAAATAAGTTTGAAACATTAACCAGACTTAATAAATTCACCTTAAAATTCTTTTTGAACTGTCACCCATATGAATGAAGCTAATGTAATAGGATACTGATGTAACACATTTAGGAAGTCTTTACTGACAGTCTTAATTTTAACAGGATTTTCAAAATTCACAAATACTCTAAAAATAAAGAACATGTGATATATATTAAATTTTTTCTAAGAAGAAGAAATTATACATATACAATATATGCCACTCACAAATATGCTTTTTTAAATATTCTCTTAAATTATTTAGAAATAATTTATTCCATTTTGAGTGAGAAATCCCTTCAGTTGGCTATTTTTTATCTGCTTTGTAAATAGTCATTATTTGTTTTTGTGACCTTTCTTTGTAGGAGGAAATTATGCCCCCGTGTTTAGAGCCTACTATAGACTTGGTATTTGGACATCAATCAAGTGGTAATTAGGAGAATATTTTATGCTGGGACTTGAACCCAGGAAATCACATTCAATCAAATGCTCTATATATGTGAGACAATTTTTCTTTTATTTTTTATTTTATTATGCATACTTAAACATATTTACATTTGAAATGCTATGGATAAATGAATAACAAAAGTGTACATGTTATCATTAATTAGTGATATAATCTCTTCGTTAGAATGTTATTACAGAGTGATATAGTTCTCAAACTACTGACTAGATAATGTTCAAACATTCCCTATGCTTCTTTTTTTTTGGGGGGGCACACCCAGTGATGCTCAGGGGTTACTCCTGGCTATGCGCTCAGAAGTAGCTCCTGGCAGGCACAGGGGACCATATGGGAACCGGGGGATTGAACCGTGGTCCATCCTAGGCTAGCGCAGGCAAGGCAGCAGGCAACTTATCTCCTGCGCCACCTCCTGGCTTCCTCCCTATGCTTCTAATGAGCATTTCCAAATATTGTTCCCTTTTAGTCACTAATTTTATATGAGTTAAGTCACTACCATCGGATTACTTTAAAATATTTTCATATTGAATCACAATGTTTCAATACTCACTCCTTATCTGTCTTTATTTGCTGTCACCATTTTCTTCTGTTTACCCACTGCCCTGCTAGTCGCTAAAAATTCATGTGGGAAACTAAAAGTTCAGAACATATATATTGTCTAGGCAGAATATTTGATGCCTTCATCTTATGAAAGGTGTTTAAGAACTTTGATAAAACAAAACTTAAATCAACATGACACTGATACCAATCCGTGCCTAATGAAACCAATCCATTGGTTGAAACCAATCCATGCCTACATATACCACTCACAATTCAAAGATCTTTACTAAAAATTTTGCCCAGTACATAGAAATTTCACAACTAATTATCAAAAATGCAACAGGCCTCTGGACTTGTAACTGATATCTCATTACAATATTACCTTTTATCCAAGTGATATTGCTCCTAATAGTGTGAACAACAAAAGTTTCATGTATTATAAATGGATAGATAAATGCGATCGATGAAAAAGCTAGGCTCTTTTAGCAAAAGAATATTATCACATGAATAAAGCAAATGACTTATGCTAATCTAGAATTTATATTTCTAGAATATAAATTTAACATGATTATATTTGTATAAAATGTTTTTAAAAATGATTGAAGACAAAATTCAGATTAATGTTCGATTAGGTTGAATGAGTGCTAAATGTTTTAGAAGGGTATGAGAGATTTTGTTTCTGGTTGTGTAATTTTTTGTTCTGCTTTTCAAACACACCCAGCAATCCTCAGGGATCACTGAACCTCTGAGCTCAGGACTGACTCCTAGCAATATTCAAGAATGCATAAAAATGGTGAATTATATTAGTCAGCTGTGCTGAAAGCAAGAACCATGCTTGCTGTGCCTTACCTAAACTTCTAAGGGTGTTAGACTTCTGAGTTTTGAAATATTTTTTTTGTTTTTTTTTGGGGGGGTCACACCCGGCAGTGCTCAGGGGTTACTCCTGGCTCCATGCTCAGAAATTGCTCCTGGCAGACACGGGGGACCATATGGGGCACTGGGATTCGGACCAATGACCTTTTGCATGAAAGGCAAACGCCTTACCTCCATGCTATCTCCCGGGCCCCAAATATTTTAAATTTTACCATCACTATGTTTTTATAACTCTTTGACATATTGCAATATTCAAAATATATATTTAATTAAATGTTGTATTTAACCATCTGTATTAGTAAAATATTTTAATGTAATAAAACTATTAGTTGAGAAAAACAATATTGTCAGGTTCAGAATTTGGTTTTGACTAGAAGTAGTTTTGTTTCTAATTCTGTGAGATCTCTGACATTTGTAATAATTTTTCATGTACATTTCTAGAAAATCTTTGGATAGTTTAGACTACAAGTTTTAAAAGTAATCTGTTCCATTTTAAATCACTGGGTAGAATAGCTTTTAAAGAAATGCTTGCTATTAAATTATATTGAGTATGGGTTTTATCATGTTACCAATTTCACATTTAATCTCTTTTATCTTTTTTTCTGCTTTTTTAAAAAAGATTTTTAAATTTTTTTTTAATTTTTATTTTGAGCAAAGTGGGTTACATATCTTTCAAAGCAATATCTTAAGTACATATTAACATTGAATCAGGGGAATTCCCACCACCGAAGTTGTCCTCCCCTCACCCCTAATTTTTGCATGTAAGGAAGGCTCTTGTTGACAATATTTTAGGTACATGATAACAATATCCAGGGGATTCCCTTCACCAGATAGTTCTCCCTACACCTCCGTTCCCTTCCTACCTCCTGTATCTACCTCCTTCAGTCCCAGACCTGCAAGAGTATGTGATCTCCTCTGTGCTTAACTTGCTAACCAGTGGTCTTACACCTGTGTGGACTTGATAGCGCCCTTATTTCCTTCTGTAATTGGGGGTGCGGACTAGATAGATCCTGTTCCATGGTTTTGTTTGAAGAAGGGAGAAGTAATACACTGGAGTAAAAATCAAATACCCCCAAAATGGGCGGGGTCCTTCTAGAGACTCTCATCCTCGGTTTGAGAGATACAGGGGATAGTGTTGAATCACTCCAGCAGTCTCAGAAGGAGTGTCACGTGAAATAGTGTATCCAGTGAGCATTCCAGCAATAAAGGTAAGCACCACGCACAAGCCATGATCTTGAGGTAAAACCATGACAGAGCACATAAAGAAAGAAGAGAAAGGAGGAGTATAAATAATATCCACTCCAAAGCAATCGACAAATGCTATATAAATAAAAAATTAAAGTAAAATAAAATTAAAAAAAATAAATGAATAAAAAATAAAAAAAAATAAAAGGAGAAAGGTTATTTTGTGTCTTTTTTTTTCCTCCTGCACAGGCACAGTAAATATTGGGGTCATTCGAAGAGGAATTCCCTTGGTCTAGGAGATACAGGTTTTCTCCACCCTTAGAGTATATTGTCATGGGATTAACTCTCGATTTCGTACAGGCTCATTTATTCTTCTCTTGGTGTTTTTGTGGTGTTCGGAAGGCTTTTGCTTCCTCCTGGGTGATAAAATCAGATCACCGTATCTAAAGATCTTGGTATCTATACCAGTCAAGGTGTGGGACTTGTGATGAAGTCTTTCTTTGTGGTTGTAGAAGTTCTGCTCTCTCAGTGTCATTTTAATCGTCTTCTGTGGTTGGTGGTTTTGGTCTTTGAATTGATCCTAGGATCCTTGCAGAATACCTCTTCTGTTGCCATTGTCCCAGACAGACCTTTGGAGCTGGAGATCATAGTTGTTGTACAGGTCATAGCTCAAAGTCTGATTATGATTCTATCAGCCTGTCATCTGCAGATCACAATCTTGGGTTTGGACAGACCAAAGGGTGACCAGTCTTCTGGTTTTGTCTTATCGTTCTATGTTGGGGTACGGTAACCTTGTTCTAGGTTAGGTTGTACCCATTTTCCTCGTCAGCATATCCTATTAGGGCTGGGACTTGATGGTGTCCCCGCAGTATCAAGGATGTCCCAGAGGGGGATTTGTTTCCTGTAGTTGTGACAAACTGTGTCATTTCTATGTCTGGGATCAAGGGTTCACGGCTGGACAAATGATGTCTAATCACCTTGGGCCTAAGTTTGGTCCACATGACATATTTTCAGGGTGGGAGATGTCCCTGTATTGTAAACAAGTATGAGATCTCATCCCTAGTAGATGAGAGCTCGTTTTTATACGTAAGAACTCCCCCTTTTTTTAGTGTGTCTTTGCAGGGGGAAATGGTGCTACCTTATATTGCCAATGCATTTGGGGGTGGAAAGGGAAGAAAACACAACAGGTCGCACTCCCAAAACATATAAGAAATAGAAATAAAACTATATGTGCTCATATAAATATATAAAAATAATAGAATAAATAATAAAATAACATATTAATTGAAGGAACAAGACTGTGCGTTAGGCTTACTATTGGGGGGAAGGCAGGTAAAGAGGTGCTGTGTACAAATCTAGTACTTATGATGGAGGTATAGGTTTCCCCATTAACTTTTGGGACTTTCTTGTGGTGTGTGGGTTCCCAAGCGCCTTTACATCATGTGCCCTGATCTTCTTCAGTTTGGTAAGTGAATCGCGGCAGAGGGGGTTATGGGGAGAGTTCTTGTTTTGGGGGTTCTTTTAGAGCTGAGTTCATTTCCAAGCATCAGTTCATGTTAGGAAGAGTTGGTAAGGAGGGACGCGTTTCCTGCGCCTGCAGGGGAGATGGTTGGTTCTTCTTGGCAGGGATGAGGTGTGGGTTTGGCTGGGTGTTCCTTCACTTGGGTTCTGGGGTACTGGTTCGTTGGGGTAGGAGGTCAGTCTTGATGCCTAATGGATTAAGAACTGGCTGCGTCCGGGGCTGGCTGGCAACCACGCCGCCAATTTCACATTTAATCTCTTAAATGACATTTAAATACTGGACAAAAGGTCCCTCTATATAGACACTATTTATTAAAATACTGTGATACTCACGAGGGATCATTGATGACTGTTTTCAGCGCATTGAGCAAATCTGAGCTTGACATTTTTTCAAAATCTACTCCGATAGCTGCTCCTTTAGCCTTCATGAGGGCAATGTTATAAGGTTGATCAGAAAACATAGGAATGCCCACCATAGGAATCCCATGGTAAATTGCCTCATAGATTCCATTGGACCCACCATGAGTTACAAAAGCCTTGGTTTTGGGATGACCTGAAATGGAGTGAATTTTAGAAAATGACAAAAAATTACGTTTACTAAATTGAAATAGCAGACTAAGTCACTGATATAGCTGTAGCATTTAGATAACACAGCCTGTGCAAACTTTGATTTTTTTAGAACTGAGAACCAGATTCCTTTTATTCTGTTAAAGAAATAGACAAAGGATACTATGTATTTTGAGTTAGAAAATGAAAAAATATTACTTTTAATAAATTAAGAGAAAAACTGTATAATAGAAAGAGCCTTATCATACATAAATTATATGAGACTAATTATTATCTTATAGTGTCACAATGAAATAAATGCAGAGGTATTTGACCTTTAGTGGAGAACTTAATGTGCTGCATACCATTTTAATTTTCAGAAATGCAAAACTTAAACACTATATTGAGATAGGACAATGTATTCAATAATAATTTCATGTTGAGGATTTCATTTCTTGCACCGTCAAAAATGCTCATTGGTTCATAATATCATTTGAATTTGATGATCATTACATATGATTTTTTTCTTTTGGTTTTGGGTCACTGGGCAGTGCCCAGAATATACTTCTGACTCTACTCATAGTTCCCTCAGGTGGTGATTGAAACATGATATCTCATGCTGGGCTTGATAAATTTGAATAGGCAAGTGTCCTATTCTCTGGTCCCACAGTTCGTGATTTTTAAGAAAGTTCCATGTAGCAATATGTCCAGATTTACTCAAAAAATATGTGTGTGGGGGGGAGGGGCTGGAGTATTGCTGCAAGCTGTAAGGCATCTGACTTGTAAGTGATGGTCCCCCAAGTTAGGAGCAATTTCTGAGCTCATAGCCAGGAGTAACCCCCGAGAGTCTTCTGGTGTGTCCCCTCAAATAAAAATTGGGGAAAAGATAATATAATTTCAATTTTGAATTTGAGGGCAATCAAACTTATTCCATTTTTTTGGCAGGGTAATTTATCACAGTTATCAATGTTGGGCTATATCCTCACCATATACTAAGGATCATGAATCACTTCTGGCTCATGTCTAGTGTGTGGGATCACACTGGCCTTTCTGGGTCACTATCTCTTAGTTTTCTTATGAGTGAACTTAAAAAATTGTCTTTTCTATAGAATATCAACTCATTGGTGATGGGAATGTTGTACTGGTGAAAGGGGATGTTCTTTACATGACTACTACAATCATGTTTGTAGTTAAAGTGTTTAAATAGAGATATTATTTAAAAAATAAGAATATCAAATCAACATGAAGTTTCTTTTTATATCCTGCAATTGTGCTTCCTTGTATACTTGGGTTTATTATAATATGCCTTTCTAGAAATCTTGGTTAATTGATAATTATATATTTAAAGTGACAATCATTATAAAATTATGTATAAGTTCCATGTACCTGCTACTGTAGATAGTGTCTTACATTCTTTTTGTTTTTGGGGGGGTCACATCTGGCAATACTGATGGGTTGCTCATGGTTCTATGCTCAAATATTGCTCCTGGCAGGCTCGGGGGAACATATCAGAGGCCGGGATTTGAACCAATGATATTCTGCATGAAAGTCAACCGCCTTACCTCCAGGCTATCTCCCCGCCCCAATATTCTTAATTATTTTTTGAATTATTTAGCTTCTTTGGCTACACCCAGCTGTGGTCTGAGTTTATTTCTGGTTGAATCTTAGAGAAAATTTATGGTGGAACTCATATGTGTTGCTGGAGAGCTAACCTGAGTTTTTCTTGTGCAGAATAAACTTTCTATTTTCTATAATATCAAAGTAGTTTTTTTTAATATTTTTTATTTTAAAGAGGAATCTTATTTATTTTTGGACACACACAGTGGGGCTCAAGGGTTATTCTTGGCTTGGGGGACCATATCAGACGCCAGGGATCAAACTTGTGCCTGTCAGGGTCAGTTGTTAGCAAGACAAATGCCCTGCTGACCTGGATCTCAATTTTTTAAGTGAAGGAGTTATTTTCTTCAGAGGTCTGGTGAAGTACAATGAGTACTTCAAATATTCCTTGAACAATTCATATTTATTAATCTAGGACATTTACCTTAGGAATTTTTCTAATATTCTCTCTATTTTGTTATACATTTTTCATTTTTTGAAAAAATAGTTAATACATTTTCGGGAATCCCCACCATGCTGGGTATAGAACTGAAGTTTATTTTACAGTGAGATCAGCCTTACCAAAAGGGTTACACATCCATTGCAGGAGATACAGTGCTGCCAGGGACCTAGTGCTCACTCGCACAGAGGACTTCAGCAAGAGTTAGTATGGCACTGAGATACAAGGAATTAAACTCAAAAGCATTTAAAAGGGCCGTGCTGCGGCGCTAGAGGTAAGGTGCCTGCCTTGCCAGTGCTAGCCTAGGATGGACCGCGGTTCAAACCCCCGGTGTTCCATATGGTCCCCCAAGCCAGGAGCAACTTCAGAGAGCATAGCCAGGAGTAACCCCTGAGAGTCACCGGTAATGGCCCGAAAACCAAAAACCAAAAAAAAAAAAAAAAAAACCCCCCCAAAAAAAAGAAAGAAAACCAACCAACCAAACAAAAAAGAGCATTTATCACATAATATATGTATCCAAGTCTTAGAACTTTCAGTCTGAATTTTTTATTTTTTATTTTCTTTCACTTAGCCTTTGTATTATGAAAACATTTTAAGAAGGGTTTTTTTAATTTTACTTAACATTTGTAAAATTGCGTAAGTAATAATCATGGTTTATAATTCTGCTAACAATAAATGTTAAATTAAAATTTTCATTGATTCAACATCGTCTTGATATCAAAACCAGACAGAGATGCAGCCAAAAAAGAAAATTACAGACCAATATCCCTGATGAACGCTGATGCAAAGATCTTCAACAAAATCCTGGCAAAAAGGATCCAATGCATTATCGAGAAGATCATATACTATGACCAAGTAGGTTTCATCCAAGGAATGCAAGGATGATTTAACATCTGTAAATCTATCAACTCAACATCAGCAAGTAGAAAAATAAAAATCACATGATCATATCAATAGACGCAGACAAAGCATTTGATAAGGTCCTAACCCATTCTTGATCAAAACTCTCAGCAAGATGGCAATGAAAGGAACCTTTCTCAATCTACTTGGAGTCATCTACTACAAGCCAATGGCAAATATTATCCTCAGTGGAGAAAACCTAAAAGCCTTTCCTCTAAATTCTGGTACAAGACAAGGCTGTCTGCTCTACCACTCCCCTTCAACATAGTGCTGGACGTTCTTGCTCTAGTGATCAGGCAAGACACTAGTTATCAAGGGAATCCAGATAGGAAAGGAAAAAGTCAAGCTCTCATTGTTTGCAGACGACATGATACTCTACCTAGAAACCCTAAAGACTCTACCAAAAAGTCTCTAGAAACAATAGACTCATAGAGCAAAGTGGCAGGCTACAAATTTAACACACAGAAATTAATGGCCGTTTTATACATCAATAGCGATAGGGAAGAGAAGGAAGTCCAGAAGGCATCCCATTCACAATAGTACCACACAAACTCAAATAATTTGGAGTCAACTTGACAAAGACGTGAAGCACCTATACAAAGAAAACTATAAAGTCCTGCTCCAAGATATAAGAGAGGACACACAAAAATGGAAACAGATGCACTGCTCATGGATTGTCAGAAGTAACATAATTAAAATGGCTATACTCCCCAAAGCATTATACAGATTTAATGCCATCCCCTTAAAAATACCCATGACATTCTTCAAAGAAGTGGATCAAACACTTATAAAGTTTATCTGGAACAATAAACACCCTCGAATAGCTAAAGCACTCCTAGGGAAAAGGAGTATTGGAGGCATTACTTTCCCAAACTTTAAACTGTATTACAAAGCAATAGTTATCAAAACAACATGGTATTAGAATAAAGACAGACCCTCAGATCAGTGGAATAGGCTTGAGTTCTCAGATATTTTCCCACAGACATACAATTACCTAATTTTTGACAAAGGAGCAAGAAATCCTATGTGGGTCAGGGAAAATCTCTTCAATAAGTGGTGCTGTCAGAACTGGTTAGCCACTTGCAAAAAAGTGAGCATAGACCCCCAGTTAACATCATGTACAAAGGTAAAATTCAAATGAATTAAAGACCGTGATATCAGACCTGATACCATAAAGTATATAGAACAACACGTCGGTAAACTACTCCATGACATTGAGACTACAGGCATCTTCAAGGAAGAAACTGCACTTTCCAAACAAGTGGAAGCAGAGATCAAGAGATGGGAATACATAAAACTGAGAAGCTTCTGCACCTCTAAACAAATAGTGCCCAGAATACAAGTGTCACCCACCGAGTGGGAGAAACTATTCACCCAACACCCATCAGATAAGGGGCTAATCTCCAAAATATACAGGGCACTGACAGAACTTTACAAGAAAAAAAACATCTAATCCTATCAAAATGTGGAGAAGAAATGAACAGGCACTTTGATAAAAAAAAATACAAATGACCAAAAGGCACATGAAAAAATGCTCCTCATCACTAATCATCAGGGATATGCAAATCAAAAGAATTATGAGATACCACCTCACACCACAGAGATTGGCAAACCTTACAAAGAATGAGAAAAATCAGTGCTGGCGGGGGGTGTGGAGAGAAAGGAATTCTTATCCACTGCTGGTGGGAATGCCGCCTAGTCCAACCTATATGGAAAGAGATATGGAGATTCCTCCAAAATCTGGAAATTGAGCTACCATTTGACCCAGTTATTCCACTCCTAGGGATATACCCTAAGAACACAAGTATTCAATACAAACCCCCCTTCCTCATGCCTATATTTATTGCAGCACTATTCACAATAGCCAGGCTCTGGAAACAACTAAGATATCTTCAACAGATGAATAGCTAAAGAAACTGTGGTACATATACACAATGGAATATTATGCAGCCATCAGGAGAGATAAAGTCATGAAATTTTCCTGTACATGGATGTAAATGGAATCTACCATGCTGAGTGAAATAAGTCATAGGGAGAGAGAGACACAGAATAGTGTCACTCATCTATGGGTTTTAAGGAAAATAAAAATCATTTTTGCAATAATCCTCAGAGACAATGAGAGGAGGGCTGGAACTTCCACCTCACTTTATGAAGCTTACCAAAAAGAGTTGTGAGTGCAGTTATAGAAATAACTACACAGAGAACTACCATAATCACGTGAATGAATGAGGGAACTGGAAAGCCTGTCTGGAGTACAGGTGGGGGTGGGGTGGGAGGGAAGGAGACTTGGGACATTGGTGGTGGGAATGTTGCATTGGTGAAGGGGGTGTTCTTTACATGAGCAAAACCTAATCACAAACATATATGTAATAAAAATATTTAAATAAAGAAAAAAAGATTAAGACATTAAAATATTTCCATTGATTGTTCTAAAAGGAACTGTAAAATGATTAAGCATAAAATATTATCCTTAAAGTTTATAGGAAATAAACTGTGTAATTTATACAGTTTTTAATAAATATATTGATTAGGGAAAGGAAAATTATATCTTTTTATTGATGTATTATTTTCATGAATTTCTTCACATACTATGGAATTATTCTTATAGAAATTATAGTTACTGGTATAACAATGCTGCTTATTTGTTTTAATTATGATGAAGATCTATAAAGATTGAAACAGTATGGAAAAAGTGAGGGGCGTATCATATAGTTTATTTGGTAACTTGATAAAAACTTGTTTGTTAAAATGAATTGCATCTGAAATAATATGACTTGACTTGAATGCAAATATATGAATATTAGAAAATAACAATTGTTATTCACTACTCTCTAGGTTTGGTAAAATAAATATAATATAAAATTTTATTGGTTAAAATATTATAGATATTTAGTATATTTTATTTCTCATAAATGGCTATCACTTGCATTGAATTATTTTAATTATAGTGTTTAGAATCTTACCAAGGAGATCATTTTGGGGGATCCACTTATATAGACGAGTATTGGTGCCTAAAGTATCAGGCTTCTTGCCTTTATACCGCCATAGAACCTATCGGTGTTAAGAAAATGGTTTAACATATTAGTTAAGTATTAAATTAAAATTAAACTTTAAAAGTTTGAAGAACTTTTAAGCTATACAAAAGCAAAAGATCATTCAGTTACATTTAAAATTTACTACAAAAATTGTTTAAGTAGATAATAAGGCACTTACATCACAAAGAATGAGAACAATCAGTACTGGCGGGGATGTGGAGAGAAAGGAATTCTTATGCACTGCTGGTGTCCTCTATGGAAAGTGATATGGAGATTCATCCCAAAACTGGAAATTGAGCTCCCATTCAACCCAGCTATTCCACTCCTAGGGATATACCCTAGGAACACAGAATACAATACAAAACCTCCTTCCTCACACCTATATTTATTGCAGCACTATTTACAATAGCCAGGCTCTGGAAACAACCAATATGCCCTTCAACAGACGAATGGCTAAAGAGACTGTGGTACGTATACACTATAGAATATTATGCTTATGTCAGCAGAGATGAAGTCATGAAATTTTCCTATACATGGATGTATATGGAATCTATCATGCTGAGTGAAATAAGGGAGAGAGAGAGAGAGACGCAGAATAGTCTCACTCATCTATGAATTTTAAGAAAAATAGAAGTCATTTTTCTAACAATCCCCAGAGACAATGAGAGGAAGGCTGGAACTTCCAGCTCTCTTCATGAAGCTCACCACAAAGAGTGGCAAGTGCAGTTATAGAAATAACTACACAGAGAACTACCATAATCATGTGAATGAATGAGGGAACTGG
>PVKC010003938.1:21988-37391 GCA_004027635.1 Crocidura indochinensis
AAAACTAAAAAAAAAGAAAAAGAAAAATTAGAGAATAAATTTCATTGTTAGACAGCTGAAAAAAAAAAGCAAAGGGACATTTTTTTCTCTAGAGATTTTCACCCTCAAAAAAAAAAAAAGAAAAGTCACTTAAACTAAAAACTGCTAAAATATTAATATAATAAAAGATAAACAATGCTTATTTTATATTCATTAAAATATAGAATTTTCAAGCTGATACATCAATTAATAAAGCTTATAAGTAATCAGTGAATACATTTTTGAAACTTAAAACTTTAAAAATTCATGTTTTTTCATCAGCGTTCCTGCTGGTAATCCTGCCTGCTTGAGAGGTGGGTAGGGACACACACACACACACACTGATTCCTGCTGGGTGTCAGAAGGTCACAGAAGTCATCTTGGGCATGGTGTTTCCAGCAGCCTGAGACTGAATTTCATCAGCATTCCTGCCTGCAATGCTTCTTGCTACAGAGAGTTCTTGATTGTGTTGTTGAGCCTTGAATGTTCATGAGGACTTGAACGGAACTCTTTGTTTTGTATGTTTGTCTTTTCTGAATACTTGAAGCTCTCCTCAGAGGCCTAGGTAATGCACCCTCACCCCAAAAAAACTGTCATCTAGAGGCCGCAGAAAGTGCGGCCAGTTTGCTTCACAACCACACACTCTTTTTAACCAATGACCTCCACCACAACAAGCAAAAAAATTACACTACAAGTGTGACAATGGGGAAAACTCGCAGGCAAACACCATTCACAGAGAATGAAGACAATAGCTCAGCAGACCCAAAAAAATTCCAATCATCTGATTAACCTCTCAGATAAGTAGTTTAGAATAGAAATATGGAAGATGTTCGTAGAACTCAAAAAAAGCATAGATCGATCTGAACAGAACACAGAAATCAGAAAACTCCATCTGAAAAAAACGATAGCTGAATTGCAAAACTCAGTGAATGGCCTCACCAGTAGGGTAACAGCAGCTGAGGAGAGAATCAATGTGCTGGAAGATGAGTTGCAAGAAAACTCAACACAAAAGAGGAAATTGGAAAAGAAACTTAAGACAAACGATCAGGCAATGGAAAAAGTACTCAAGGAATGTGAACAGATGAAAAGAGAAACCTTTGATAAATTCAACAGAAACAACATAAGAATCACTGGAATTCCAGAGGCCCAGGTAGGATATCCTCAGGAAGAATCAACTGTCAAAGACATTATCAAAGAGATACTCCTAGAATTAAAGACTACATGCAATCAAATTCTGCATGCCCGAAGGGTACCAGCTAAAAGAGACCCAAAGAAAGACTCCCCAAGGCACATCCTCGTTACAATGACAAATCCCACAGATAGAATTCAGAAAGCAGCAAGATCAAAAAAGGGAAATTACATGCAAAGGAGTATCCTTAAGACTTACAGCAGACATGTCAGAAGAAACTCTCAAGGCCAGAAGACAGTGGTGGGATGTTGTGAGAAGACTGAATGAAATGAATGCCTCACCTAGAACACTGCACCCAGCCTGACTCACATTCAGTTTGCAGGAAGGATACATTGCTTCATGGATAAACAAGAGCTCAGAAACTTCACAGATGAAAAACCGGCCTTAAAGTAAAAACTGAAAGGTCTATTTTAAGACAAGAGAGACCAACAAACACAGCAAACTTATCTACAAAGATGACATTAAATCCTTTGACAATTATCTCCCTCAATGTCAATGGTCTAAATTCACCAACTAAAAGACACAGAGTGGCAAAAACGGTCAAAAAGATGAATCCAACCTCTGCTGCCTACAGGAAACAAACTGGAATAATCAGAAGAAACAGACTCAAAATCAAAGGCTGGAGGAAAATCATCCAAGCAAACAGCACTTTAAAAAAGCTGGGGTGGCCATATTAATATCTGATGACACCAAATTTATACTCAGAAAAGTGGTACGGGACAAAGATGGACACTTTGTACTAATCAAGGAATATGTGCAACAGGAAGAAATCAGACTATTAAACATATATGCCCCCAATGAGAGACCAGCAAATTATCTGATACAATTATTGACAAATCTCAAAGAAGACATCAATAATGACACAATAATCGTGGGAGACCTCACCATGGCTCTGTCAACACTTTATAGGTCAACCAGACTAAAACCCAACAAAAACATACTTGCCCTGAAAAGAGAAATGGAAGAAAAAGGACTAGTAGACATATATCGGATATTCCACCACAAAAACCTGGATATACATTATTCTCCAATGTACATGGGTCATTCTCCAGGATAGACCACATGCTGACACATAAAACATACCTTCATGGGGCCTGGAGAGATAGCACAGCGGTGTTTGACTTGCAAACAGCCGATCCAGGACAAAGGTGGTTGGTTCGAATACCGGTGTCCCATATGGTCCCCCGTGCCTGCCAGGAGCTATTTCTGATCAGACAGCCAGGAGTAACGCTTGAGCACTGCCGAGTGTGGCTCAAAAACAAACAAACAAACAAAAACAAACAAAAATAAACATACCTTCATAAAATCGAGGATAGAAATCTTGCAAGATATCTTCGTTGACCACAAGGCTCTGAAATTATATGTGAACTACAAAGGGACACGGAAGAAAAACTTTAACAATTGGAAATTAAAAAGCCTGCTAATGAACAACCAGTGGGTCCAAGTTAAACTCAAAAAGGAAATCAAAACTTTCCTGGAAAAAAATGATACTGAAGACAAAAACTGCCAGAATCTATGGGATACAGCAAAAGCGTTAATGAGAGGAAAATTTATAGCTTTGCAAGCATACATCAGGAAGGAAGAAGGGGCCTATCTGAATAACTTAATGATGCAGCTCACAAAATTAGAAAATGACAAACAAAAGTAACTAAAAATAGGGAGACAGAAGGAAATAACAAAGCTGAAAGCAGAAATCAGTGAAGTGGAAACCCAAAAAACACTCTGAAAGATCAACGAAAGCAGAAGATGGTTCTTTGAAAAAATAAACAAGATTAATAGACCATTGGCAAAATTCACAAAGAAAGAGAGTGAGAAACCTGATAATCCATATTAGAAATGAAAAGAGGGATGTCATGACAGATATTTCAGAGATCTAAATGGTAATCAGAGACTACTTTGAGAAACCTTATGCTACTAAAATGAGAACCTAGAAGAAATGGATAAATTCCTTAACACATAACCTTCCAAGATTAAGTAAGGAAGATGTAGCATATCTAAACACCCCCAGCACTATTAAGGAACTTAAAATTGTCATCAAAAATTTGTCCCCAAAAAAAACTAGTCCCTGATAAATTCAGGAATGAATTCTTTCAAACCTTTCAAGAGGAACCACTACCAATCCTGGCCAGGATCTTTTATGAAATTGAAAGAACAGGATCACTTTCAAATACCTTTTATAAAGCCAAAGTCACCTTAATACCAAAACCAGATAGAAATGCTACTAAAAACGAAAATTACAGACCAATATTCCTGGTGAACACAGATGCAAAAATCCTCAACAAAATCCTGGCAAACAGGATCCAGTGCTTCATCAAGAAGATCATTCAATATGATCAAGTAGGTTTCATCCCAGGAATACAAGGATGGTTTAACATCCGTAAATCTATCAACATAATAGAGAACAACAACAAGAAGAAAAATAAAAATCACAGAGTCATAACAAAAGACGCAGATAAAGCATTTGACAAGATCCAATACCAATTCTTGATCTAAACTCTCAGCAAGATGGAAATGAAAGGAACCTTCCTCAATATAATTAAGATCATCTACCATAAGCCAATGGCAAATATTATCCTCAAGGGAGAAAAACTAAAAGCCTTTCCTCTAAATTCTGGTACAAGACAAGGCTGTCCTCTTTCATCAGTCCTATTGAACATAGTACTGGAAGTCCTTGCTATAGCGATTAGGCAAGAAATAATATCAAGCAAATCCAGATAGGAAAATGAGAAGTCAAGATCTCACTGTTTGAAGATGACATGATACTCTACTTAGAAAACCCTAAATACACTACCAAAAAGCTTCTAGAAACAATAGATGCATATAGCAAGGTGGCAGACTACAAAATTAACACACAGAAACGAATGGACTTTTACACACCAATAATGATAGGGAAGAGATGGACATTAAGAAGGCAATCCCAGTCACATTAGTACCACACAAACTCAAATATCTGGAGTCAACTTGACCAAAGAGGTGAAAGACCTATACAAAGAAAACTCCAAGAAATAAGAGAGGACACACCGAAATGGAAACACACACCCTGCTTATGGGTTGGCAGAATAAACATCATTAAAATGGCAATATTCCTTAAAGCATTGTTCAGATTTAATGCGATCCCTCTAAAGACACCCATGCCATTCTTCAAAGGAGTGGATAAACACTTATGAGGTTCATCTGGGACAATACAACACCCTTGAATAGCTAAAGCTCTCCCAGGGAAAAGGAGTATGGGAGACATTGCTTTCCCCAACTTTAAACTGTACTAAAAAGCAATAGTTATCAAAACAGCATGGCATTGGAATAAAGACAGATCCTCAGATCAGTGGAATAGGCTTGAGGTCTCAGACAATGTTCCCTAGACATACAAGCATCTAATATTTGACAAAGGAGCAAGAAATTCTAAGTGGAGCAGGGAAAACCTCTTCAGCAGGTGGTGCTGGCAGAACTGGTTAGCCACTTGCAAAAAAGAGAACATAGACCTCAAGTTAACACCATGTACAAAAGTAAAATCCAAATGGATTAAAGACCTTGATATCAGACCTGATAACATAAGGTATATAGAACAACACATAGGTAAAACACTCCATGACATTGAGACTAAAGGCATCTTCAAGGGGAAACTGCACTTTCCAAACAAGTGGAAGCAGAGATGAACATAAGGGAATACATTAAGTTGAGAAGCTTCTGCACCTCAAAAGAAATGATGCCCAGGATACAAGACCCACCCACTGAGTGGGAGAAATTGTTCAATCAATACCCATTAGATAAGGGGCTAATCTCCAAAATATACAGGGCACTGAGACAACTTTACTAGAAAATAAGCATCTAATCCCATCAAAAATGGGGAAAAGAAATGTACAGACACTTTGATAAAGAAGAAATACAAATGACCAAAAGGCACATGAAAAAATTCTCCTCATAACTAATCATCAGGGATATGCAAATCAAAACAATGATGAGATACCATCGCACACCACAGAGATTGGCATACATCACAAAGAATAAGAACAATCGGTACTGGCAGGGATGTGGAGAGAAAGGAACTCTTATGCACTGCTGGTGGGAATGACGTCTAGTCCAACCTCTATGGAAAGCGATATGGAGATTCATCCCCAAACTGGAAATTGAGCTCCCATTCAACCCAGCTATTCCACTCCTAGGGATACACCCTAGGAATACAGAATACAATTGAAAAAAAAAAACCCTTCCTCACACCTATATTTATTGCAGCACTATTCACAATAGCCATGCTCTGGAAACAACCAATATGCCCTTCAACAGACGAATGGCTAAAGAAACTGTTGTACATATACACAATGGAATATTATGCTTATGTCAGCTGAGATGAAGTCATGAAATTTTCCTACACATGGATGTACATGGAGTCTATCATGCTGAGTGAAATAAGTCAGAGGGAGAGAGAGAGACACAGAGTAGTCTCACTCCACTATGGGTTTTAAGAAAAATAGAAGTCATTTTTGTAAAAATCCCCAGAGGCAATGAGAGGAGGGGTGGAACTTACAGCTCACTTCATGAAGCTCACCACAAAGAGTGTTGAGTGCAGTTATAGAAATAATTACACAGAGAACTACCATAATCATGTGAATGAATGAGGGAACTGGAAAGCCTCTCTAGAGCACAGGTGGTGGTGGGGTGGGATTGAGGGAGATTTGGATTTTGGTGGTGGGAATGTTGCACTGGTGAAGGAAGTGTTCTTTACATACTAAAACCTAATCACAATGACATTTGTAATCAAGATGTTTATATAAAAATGATATAAATAAAAAGGAAAAAAATCACTCTAGAAGTTTTAAGACATACATGTGTTATATTTTATTTATTATAACTAATTGAACATTTAGTATTATAAGGTTTAAAAATAAAATTCTATATATGGGTTTTACATATAACCATGTCTCACATGAATTTAATTTTTAATTAAAAGAATAATGTCCCCAGTAGTAATTCATAATTTCATGAATATGTTTTTAAATATGACAGCTAAATTTCTTCATCTAATATAAGGTACATTATAAGAAAAATTAAGGATGTAATATTTTTGATTAAATTATCTTTATTTAAAAACCATGATTACAAATATAATTGTACTTGTATGATTACAGTCATGTAAAGAACACCCCCTGTCACCAGTGCAAGATTCCCACCATCAATTTCCCAGATCTCCCTCCTCTCCACCCCACCCATACCTGTACTCTAGAGAGGCTTTCCAGTTCCCTGTACTAGAGACAGGCTTTCTACTTCCCTCATTCTTTCACATTGTTATGACAGTTCTCAGTGTAGTTATTTCTGTATATGCACTCATCACTCTATATGGTAAGCTTGATATATGAACTGCATCTACCAGCCCTCATCTCTCTGGTCTCTGAGATACTGCTAAAAATCTCTTTCATTTTTCTTAAATCCCGTAGATGAGTGACTTATGCTTCTTTCTCTCTCCCTCTGACTTATTTCATTCAGCATAATAGATTTCATGTACATCCATATGTAGGAAAATTTCATGACTTCATCTCTTAGGATGGCTGCCTAGGATTCCATTGTGTACCACAGTTTATTTAGCCACTCATCTGTTGAAGTGCATTTTGGTTGATTCCAGATTCTGGCTATTGTAAATAGCGCTGCAATGAGTATAGGTGTGAGGAAGGTGTGTGTATTGTATTTTTGTGTTGCTCGGGTATATTCCTAGTAGTGGTATAACTGTACAGTATTGGAGCTCAATTTTCAGTTTGTGGAGGAATTTCCATATCGCTTTCCATAAAGGTTTTACAAAATCTTTCAATTTCATAAAAGATCCTGGCTAGAATCAGTAATAGTTCCCCTTGAAAGGTTTGAAAGTATTCATTCATTAATCTATCAGGGCCTGGGTTTTGTTTTGGGGTAAATTTTTGATTATGGTTTTAATTTCTGCAATAGTGATAGGGATGTTTAGACATGCTACATCTTCTTTATTCAACCATGGAAGGTTATATGAGTTCAAAAATATATCCATTTCTTCCAGGTTCTCATATTTAGTGACATAGAGTTTCTCAAAGTATTCTTTGAATATTCTTTGAATCTGTACAGTTTCTGTAGGGATCGCACATTATTCATTTCTATTATGCATTATCAAGTTTCTCTCCCTCTTTTTTGTGAGTTTTGCCAATGGTCTATCAATCTTGTTTATTTTTTCAAAGAACAAACTTCTGCTTTCGTTGATCTTTCAGATTATATTTTCGGTTTCCATTTCATTGATTTCTATTATCAGCTTTGTTATTTCCTTCTGTCTTCCTATTTTTGGTTCCTTTTGTTGACCATTTTCTAATTGTATAGCTCTGTAATTAAGTTATTAATGTATTCTCCTTCTTCCTTCCTGATATGTGCTTTCAAAGCTAAAAATTTTCCTCTCAGAACCCACTTTTGCTGTATCCCTTCGGTTCTGATCATTTGTGCTTTAATTGTTATTTATTTCCAGGAACGTTTTGATTTTTCTTTGATTTTATCTCGGACCCACTGGTTATTCAGTAGTAGACTTTTTAATTTCCAGCTGTTAAAATTTTTATTGTGTTTCCCTTTGTAGTCCACATCTAAGTCAGAGTCTTGTGGTCAGCAAAAGTAGCCTGCAAAATTTTTATCTTCTTGTTTTTATGAAGGTATGTTTTATGATCCAGTATGTGGTCTATCCTGGAGATATACCCATGTACTTTGGAAATGAATGTGCATCAGGCTTCTGAGGATGGAGTGTCATATATATATATATATATATATATATATATATATATATATATATATATATATATATATATATATATTAGGCCTCTTTCTTCCATTTCTCTTTTCAGATCTAGTATGTTTTTGTTGTGTTTCAATCTGGTTGACCTATCAAGTGTTGACAGGCCTGTGTTGAGGTCTCCTACAATTATTGTTTTATTATTGGTATACTTTGTAGATTTGTCAATAATTGCATTAAATGTATTGCTAGTCCTCACTGGTTGCATATATGTTAAAGAGAGTTATTTCTTCCTGCTGTACATATCACTTGATTAGTACAAAATGTCCATCTTTTTCCCTTACAACTTTTCTGAGTATAAAATTTGTGTCATCTGGTATTAGTATGGCCACTCCAGCTTTTTTAAGGGTGTTGTTTGCTTGGATGATTTTCCTCCAACCTTTGATTGTGAGTTTATGTTTATTCTGACTATTCAAGTGTGTTTCTTGTAGGTAGCAGAAGTTTGGGTTCAGTATTTTGATCCATTTTGCCACTCTGTGTCTCTTACCAGGTGCATTTAGTCCATTGACATTGAGAGAGATAATAGTCATGGGATCTATTGCCATCTTTGTGTATAAACTTGTTGTGTTTTTTGGTCTGTCTTGTCTTTAAAATAGATCTTTCAATTTTCTTTAGGGCTGATTTTGAGACTGTAAAGTTTTTGAGCTGTTTTTTATCTGTGAAGCCATGTATACTTCTTTCAAACCTGAAAGTGAGTTTTGCTGGGTGCAGTATTCTAGGCAAAGCATTTATGTCATTGAGTTTTGTCAGTATATCCCACCACTGTCTCTGGCCTTGAGTGTTTCTGGTGACAGGTTGCTGTAAATCTCAAGGATGCTACCTTGAATGTAATTTCCCTTTTTGATCTTACTGCTTTCAGTATTCTTTCTTTCTATGTGTAATTCATCATTGTGACTAGGATATGTCTTGGAGTGTTTATCCTGGGGTCTCTTTTAGCTGATATTCTTTGGGCTTGCAGGATTTGGTCACATGTATTCTTTAGCTCTGGTAGTTTCTCTGTGATGATGTTTTTGACTATTGATTCTTCCTGGAGATTTTCTTCATGGGTCTCTGGGTCTCTAATGATTCTTAAGTTGTTTCTGTTGAGTTTATCAAAGACTTCTATTTTCACCTGTTCATATTCTTTGAGTAATTTTTCCATTGTCTGATCATTTGCTTTAAATTTTTTCCCAATTTCTTCTGCTGTATGGAATTGTTATGCATCTCATTTTCAGTGCACTACTTTTATGCTCAGCTGCTGTTAACCTGTGGGAAAGCTCATATATTTTGTTATTCAATTCGTCTACTGAGTTTTTCAGACCTGTTATTTGACCTGATATTTCATTTTGGAGTTTTCTGATTTCTATCTTCATATTCTCTTGATTATTATTAGTGTTCAGTTCTATACTTTGTTTGAGTTCTGTGAGCAACCTCCATATTTCTTCTCTAAACTCCATATCTGAGAGACTACCTAGGTGGTTGTCCATTGTTGGGTCATCAGAGTTGCCATCTTCATTCTCTATGCCTGATGTTGGTCTCCGTAGTTCCCCCATTGTCACACTTGTGGGGTATTCTACGTGTTGTGGTGATATTTATTGGCTTCACTCACAGTCGCACTCCTCTGCTTCAACTCCTTAAGAGGTGTTTTTAAGGGGCCCAGCAGAGTCAGCTTTATCCATAACTCTGGCTTGGAAATACTCACCTCAGCCTAGGCAAGCCCTCAGGGGATGAATGCCAGAGAAGATCAAAGTTCCCCGGTGAAGCAATCCCAGGAAGCCTCAAAATGTCCGCTGAGCTTATGGGGCCCAGCAGGGTCAGCTTTATCTGAAACTCTGGCCTGAAAAGATACACCTCAGGTGAGGCACGCCAGTATGTAATATTTTTATATGCTCACTGAGAGATTTAAATTTCTTTTTTTGTTTTGTTTTGTTTTTTTGGGCCACACCCGGCGGTTCTCAGGGGTTACTCCTGGCTATCTGCTCAGAAATCGCTCCTGGCAGGCACGGGGGACCATATGGGACCCGGGATTCAAACCAACCACCTTAGGTTCTGGATTGGCTGCTTGCAAGGCAAACACCGCTGTGCTATCTCTCTGGGTCCCGAGAGATTTAAATTTCTACAGTGAGAATTTTTGAAATGTAGAAAAGGAGTGAGTATTGGCTATAGACATACAATAGTGAAAAGAAAGACAAGATTGTTTGAGTTTTACCCCAATGACCAGTAGAACTTCTACAATGTGATAAAAAACACCACTATTAACTTTTATGATACTTACATATAATTGTCTCAATAGGCAATCCCAAAAAATTTTATTGGAAATTACCCAGTAATCTTCAGAGTCTGGATTATAATGTAAACAAGCACAATATCTATTTGCTATGTTTTTTGTTAACTTCATTTTCTCAGCAATAAAAAGAATAATAATGTTAAGAAAAATATCATTGAATGAACAGAATGTAATAGTTAGCTATGTATTGTAGTTGTATTCTATCTAACCAACAAAATATAGTTCACAAGGAAATTTGAAACCATGGAGTACTTCAACATTTTCCTATACTCAGCATATCTTATTGATTTCCTTCATGTTCTGAGTTTTCTCATGTTCACAATATTTGTGTCTAGTTTAGAAATTTGGAGGCAACTAGTTACTTCATAAAAAAACTAAGAAATTCATATCTAACTTACTTGGAAATGAGTCCTAAGTTACCATACAAGCACTATCATCTGATGATTTTCTTGATTTATAAATTAATAGTTAAAATTATTGTTTGATATTTTTAAAAAACCATTTGCAGTGTTTACTTTGCAAGGAAAATGTATAAATTGTATGAGAGAATTTGATGCTTCTGAGCATGCCCAAATTATTATTATAATAATCATTCTATTGTTCCTTAATATATTTATTCTGTGTTCAATATTATTTTTCTTCCACATACCCTTTGTTTTACTTCAACAACTGTCATGTATATTACTGTATTGGATTGATGAAATAAAATATTAATCATAATGCTTTACAATTTATTGCATGCAATCTATAATCTCAAGTATTATGCATATACATTTAAGTATTTCTTAGCTGTGAACCTTCAAACCATTATATATTTAATAGAAAGATTGCTAATACTTTTTTATTATACATAGATAATATCTAACCTTTTGTGGAATCTGTGCAAGGGCTGATGCAACCATGTTGGCTTTTTCTTCAGACATATTAGAAATCATTGATCCCAGACTGAACACCACAATGCCATTTTCACCAGAGCTCTGTACAAATTCTTCCATTTCCTGAGAAGAAAAAATTTCTCCATGTATGAATAATATAATCTCTTAAGACTAGAGCCAATATACAGCTCAAAGACAAAGCACTTGATTGTAAGTGTGAGCCCCTTTTTATAATCTTGCATCACACACATCAATAATAAAAATGTAATTCTAACATCTAGTCCAGGAGAAAGTATTTTACCTGTTTTGGGATTAATAATGCTATTTAAAAATATTTTAAATATACAAAAGTTTTATATTGTAGGTATACGCTTAGTTGTAATACAATTCAGTACTACTTATATATTTTGCTTTGGGGCATGCAAAATCACTATTATTTCTCTTCTTAAAATGCCTGTGGGCTTCTATATCATTTCTTAAGTGTCATATTAGATTTCCCTCTCCATTCTAATTTAGCAGCTTTTTACCTTACCAGATGAGGCAAGGAATTTATGTTTATATAAAAATATGTTTATAACATACAAGGATTTTTTTTGCCATGACACAATTTGTATTACATAACTTTTGTGATAAAGCATTGATGATTATTGTTGTGCGTAATCTTTTCAATTTAGTGCTTTTGTGTTCTTAGTATACATGACCACGAATAAAATATATGGATCATATATGAGCAAAGTTTTGTTTTCGGAGTCTCCTAATTGATGCTAGGAAGGTCATACATAAATCCTTCTAAATGATCTTTGTCTTCCCTGAACAACAGTTTGACGCAAGTGGCTTTGAAAATGCCCAGCAGTGCAAATAATTGCATGAAAATGTACCAGCTTAGTTCCTAAAGATTTCAGATTATTAGAAAGAAATACTCATTCTCCAGGACTGCTCCCACAGATATTTCAGAATCTTGTGATGATAGTGATTAGACCATGGTCAGCAACATGCCAGCATTTACCTTTGTGACCTATCTCCTACACATTACATTTTAATTTTTAAGGACTGTACATAATGTTTTTCATAGAGATAGAACCAGGCAAACTTAGTACTGATCAAAAGATTCTATGTATTCTGATCAGTGGCACTAACTATAATATCATAATGGGCAAATGCTATCTAGGACATATTTTAATTTCCAAACTTGGAGTCTGTAAATATAGAGCAATAATGTACACTTTAGTCTTCCTGGTTCATGTTCCTGCATCCAAAATGAGTAAAGAAAATGCGAAATATAGGGGCCGGCGAGGTGGCACTAGAGGAAAGGTGTCTGCTTTGCAAGCGCTAGCCAAGGAAGGACCACGGTTTGATCCCCCAACATCCCGTATGGTTCCCCAAGCCAGGGGCAATTTCTGAAGGGGCAATTAGCCAGGAGTAAACTCTGATAATCAAACTGGTGTGGTCCCCCCAAAAAACCAAAAAAATAAAATAAAAAAAGAATATTCGAAATGTAAGGGATGTTTTGAGATATGTTTTGAGATATGTTTTGAGATAATGCAGGAACATTAGTGGTCACTTCCTTAGATATTAAAACTTCTGTGTCAAGGAGTAAATCAGAACATACTCTGTGTAGTCATCAGATTTCTACCAAGTATGTTACAGTTCTATGAACAAAAAGTCAACTGTACAGTTCCTTCCTGAAAGACTTAGAGCTCTCAATTCCTATTGGTTCTCACATTGTTTTGGGGCTTTCTGCTCATGTCTGTTTTGTAGGGCACTTAATTTTCAGCAGATGGGATTCAGACCTAAACTTCTTCTTACTAAATTCAGCAGGGCTCCCTAGGTTTCTGCAACTATGGTCACTGAGTAGAAACTTGATATTCATGAACCAAATTTCCTCGGCATTGTAAATTTGCACACAACTTCATGAAGTTGCTAATTAGAACTCATGCTATGTCCACATAGTTGTCAGAATTTAGAGTTACTCTCAGAAAAGCAGAAATAACAGAAATGTGGCTCACTAGTTTGTGCACAACCTGTTCCATATATTTCAGATAGAGTGTTCTTAAATACATATTTTTAGCCATGTGGAAATGATTTCAATTTGCTATTAAACTGGCAGCATAGGTTCCATCATCACCATAGGTTACTCTGCAACTATGACTGCCTACATGCTACTAATTATTTGCAACCTAAAATATTCTACTTATCCCACTCACTGTTTCTGGACCAGAGACATAGTTAACTATGGGTGTTTATAACAGTTAATATTTAATCATTTTCAAGACCTAATATGTTAACTTGTTGGAAAATGACCAGCTAGATTGTTTTTATTTATTTGGAAAGGCATTCAAGCCAAGCCCTGCATTGACTGTGTTTAGGGACTATTACTGATTACGTATTAAGAGATGACTCCAGAAAGTATACATTTGATTTTATGTTGTTATAGTGATTGATATGTAGTAGATTTAGACTAGACAAGCAACTTATGCTCTGTGTCAGCTCTCTTTATCAGACTATTTTGTACATGTTCCTGAATACATGCACTATTGAGAGATTCTTATCTCATCTGGGTCAGAAATGCGGCAAACTTTGCTTCACAAAATAGCAAACAAACATATTCACCATTGTGAATTCATTAGAACTAGGAAACATAACACAATGTCACTTCTGTAACCTTAATCTATACTTTAAATGCATATACTTTAAGTGGGCTTCATATATAAACTATTTTTAAAGAGAGAACATCTTCACAAAATCTGGGTTTTATATTGTTGCAAATCCAATATAGACAGTGTATTAAATATTATAAAATTTTTCAATGTATTATTAATTAAATATCTTAAAGCAAGGGTCCTCAAACTTTTTAAACAGGGGCCCAGTTCACGGTCCCTCAGACCATTAGAGGGCCAGACTATAGTAAAAACAAAAATTACGAACAAATTCCTATGCACACTGCATACATCTTATTTTGATGTGAAGAAACAAAATGGTAACAAATACAATATGTGGCTTGTGGGCCATAGTTTGAGGACCACTCTCTTAAAGAATTAGTATTATAGATAATATTGACAATTTGCTTTCCACCACAAATCATTTCATCCTATATATTAACAAGGTATATTCTTGGAAAAGTTACATGGTAGGCTGTTTTTAAACACAAGAAAGTGAATGAAATTCAATATTTTAGATTGATTTTCTTGGTGTCATAAAAGTGGACCACCTCTATAACTGACCTCCAAAGGAGCAGTTTGATGCCAATAATCCCAGGTAGACATTATCAGGTTGATATCTTGATCATCTCAGAATAAGGCACAAGTATTTTTCTTTCACCCTGAAGATATAACACCCCAGATTTTCTTTTTTTATATTTTATATTAACACCTTGATTACATACATAATTGTGTTTGGGTTTCAGTCATGTAAAGAGTACCACCCATCACCAGTGCAATGTTCCCATAACCATTGTCCCAAATCTCCCTCCTCCCACCCACCCCCGACTGTACTCTGGACAGGCTCTCCATTTCCCTCACATGCTCTCATTTTTAGGACAGTTCAAAATGTAGTTATTTCTCTAACTAAACTCATCACTCTTTGTGGTGAGCTTCCTGAGGTGAGCTGGAACGTCCAGCTCTTTTCTCTTTTGTGTCTGAAAATTATTATTATTGCAAGAATGTCTTTCATTTTTCTTAAAACCCATAGATGAGTAAGACCATTCTGCATTTTTCTCTCTCTCTCTTACTTATTTCACTCAACATGATAGATTCCATGTACATCCATGTGTAGGAAATTTTCATGACTTCATCTCTTCTGACAGCTGCATAATATTCCATTGTGTATATGTACCACAGTTTCTTTAGCCATTCGTCTGTTGAAGGGCATCGTGGTTGTTTGCAGAGTCTTGCTATGGAAAATAGTGCTGCAATAAATATAGGTGTAAGGAAGGGGTTTTTGTATTGTATTTTTGTGTTCCTAGGGTATATTCCTAGGAGTGGTATGGCTGGATCGTATGGGAGCTCGATTTCTAGTTTCTGGAGGAATCTCCATATCGCTTTCCATAAAGGTTGAACTACACGGCATTCCCACCAGCAGTGGATAAGAGTTCCTTTCTCTCCACATCCCCGCCAACACTGTTTGTTCTCGTTCTTTGTGATGTGTGCCATTCTCTATGGTGTGAGGTGGTACCTCATCATTGTTTTGATTTGCATCTCCCTGATGATTAGTGAAGTGGAGCATTTTTTCATGTGTCTTTTGGCATTTGTATTTCTTCCTTGTCAAAGTTTCTG
>PVKC010003939.1:0-37287 GCA_004027635.1 Crocidura indochinensis
AGAGATGAGAGAAATTAGAGTTCAATGTTTTATACAGGCTGTCAAGAAAATGTCTCATTAATTATCCACAAAACATGTTATTTATAGAAATGATTTCCTTTTGGGGGTGCTGGAACAGTAGCACCGTGGTAAGGCCTTTCCCTTGCACATGGCCAACGCAGGATGAACCACTGTTCAAAACCCAGCATCCCATGTACCCCAACCCTGCCAAAGGCTACTTCAGAGTGCAGAGCCAAGAGTAACTCCTGAGTGCCACCAGGTGTGACCCAAAACAAAACAAAAAATTATTTTTGAAATATTATATTAAAAATAAACAAATATTTAAATTAACTAAAGATGGTCAAAATTTAGAGAAACAGAAAAGCTCTATGTTGAGTGTTCTCTTATTCTTGGAGATGAGGTAAGAAACAGAATTAGTGTACACAAACTGTTAAATATGATTTTATAACCAAAAAAGCAAGTGTATGGATTTAAGGCTATTGATGATAAGTCAAAACTAGTATATATGCTTTTCTTGTATAAAGTGAAAAACATTATTTTTAAAAAGTTATTTTAAAAATCACCAAAATTATTTTAGAGAATAGGAATTATGCTTATTTCATAGATTTCTTGCTTCAGGGTATATAAGTCAAAAGTCTTCATGTGCCAGGACTTGCTCTGGAGTTCAAGACTGGAAGCATGACTTTCCTCATAAATTTTCTATCCTGGGGGGTTCAGGCAGTTAATTTTTTATGGTAAATATAAAGAATTAAATACATGTATAATGATAACTATTAGAGTTACTCTGATTGGAAATATTGGAATACACACTGCCTGCTACACCAAGTTTTCTGAGCTATAGGCAGGTTTGCTAGACTTAAATAAGATCTGCTATTAAAACAGTAAAACTAAGGATATTCTGGACAGAAAGCATGGTAGAGCAAAGCAACCACTTTGTTCAGAAAACAGAGGGCTGTGGGGTCGAAGTGACAGCACAGAGGTAGGGTGTTTGCCTTGCACACAGCCTACCTGGGATGGCACTGGGTTAGATTCCCAGCATCCTATATGATCCCCCAAGCCTGCCAGGGGCGGCTTCTGAGCACAGAGCCAGGAGTAATTCCTGAGTGCCACTGGGTATGACCCTAAACAAACCAACAAAAATGAAGACAGAGGGATGTTATATATCAATGGATATTTTGCTTCAAGAAGTGATGGGATGTGAAGTTATAGGGGCTAGGACTAGGACCGACAGTGTGGTAAAAACTTGCCATTAAAATCGGGGACTTTCTGGAACCACAAAGTAAATGAGAAACATGTCATAAATATTTTTATGTGATAGATGAGATGTTTTGTCTATTCAACAAACTGATACATACTAACTATGCTTTCTTGCCTATTACCTTGTAGAAGTGATGTTTCAAACAGTGGAACGTAAACAAAGTAAGGAAGAACATTTTTAATTGACAGTAAGACTATATGTTGGGGGTAAGAGGTCAGGAACAAATGACACTTCTCCATCTCTGACAGAAAATAGAACCATTAGTAAATAAGTGCAATTAAACAGGAGAGGATCTCCATTAAAGTGTAGACTTTGCAAAACCATCAAAAAGTGAATGGCTGTAACATCACAAAGAGATGATAGGGAGGAGTCCCTGCGGGACACTGGGGAAGGAGGTGGAGAAAGGGAGCTTTTGAGGAATGTGAATGAAAGATCCATGGGGGGTTATTGTCATTTTTAGGTGAAAGGCCAGTGGTTATAAGAGGAATGAGGTGGCAAATCCAGGGGTCAGGCAGACTATTAGCTGGGCCACAGATGAACAGAACAGAGGGCACTGGATTAAGACAGGCTACTTCAGAGTGCAATTGGAAATCTGAAAAAAAAAAAAAAAAGTTGAACTTTGTGAGTGCAACAGATACAGAAAAGAAGCCAAGGATAGCTGAACACAAGCGAATTGCAGGATCCTGGAGTCTGGCAGAGGGTGTAACCGGTAGTTTTGAGCCGATACAGTTTGAAAGAGGGGATGAACTGGCATTTGATGGGTGATGATTTCTAGCTAATCCCTGTACTGCAGTCACTTTGGGGCTGCCCTGTGTTTCACTCCCTAGACACAGACTTTCATTCATATCAACTTCCATTGATGCTCCAGATGAGAAAGCAGCAATCAGGTCAGACAACAAAGAGGAAGTAAACTGGATGTTGGAACAGAGATCTAAGGAACCCATAGCCACTGGCATCTCCTCTCCAGAGTAGCAGCCAGTGTCCTATAAATGCTGGGAATAAGTTTAAAAGAACAAGAAGTAAAATGTGTCTACCTATATTCAACCTGTTTTAATTCATACTGTTAAAACTAAAAATATTTCAAAGACAGTCATCTCATCAGTATAAGACAGCAAGCAACTCTTATTTTACTGTCTTATTTTATACTGATAACTTCTGAGACTTGCTTTTACTTTTTAAATATTTATTATACAAAGATTTGACTATTTAATGAAATGATATTTTGTTGATGTGTTGTACTAAAATGAAGTGATTTTCAGATTGGAATGTATTATAGAAAGTTAATACATCCTTTCAATTTTATTTTTACTTCTTCCATATAACGACTTGCAAGATCCAATGATAAGAACATCTCTGTGGGGCAGGGGTATTATGGCAAAGAGATATTGCTGGGGTTAAAATGAACTATGGTATATATACACAATGGAATACTATACAGCTGTCAGAAATAATGAAGTCATGAAATTTTCTTGTCCATGGATGGATATGGAAACAATTATGCTGAGTAAAATAAGAAAGAGGGAGAGAGATAGATACAGAATAGTCTCACTCATCTATGGATTTTTAGAAAAATAAAAGACATTGTAATAATGCACAGAGACAATAGAGATGAGGACAAGAAGGACCGGTTCACTATATGAAGTTTACCACAAAGAGTGATGAGTTCAGTTAGAGAAATAACTACACTAACAACTATTATGACAATGGTAATGAGTGAGAGAAATAGAATGCCTGTCTCAAATAAAAGCAGGAGTTGGGAGAGGAGGGAGTTGGGTGCATTGGTGGTGGGGATTTTGCACTGGTAAAAGGGGGCGTTCTTTTATTTTATTTATTTATTTATTTATTTTTGGTTTTGGGGCCACACCCAATGACACTCAGGGGTTAGTCCTAGCTATGCGCTCAGAAATTGCCCCATGCTTGGAGGACCATATGGAACTCCAGGGGATCTAATCTTGGTCCATCCCAGGTTAGCGGTGCAAGGCAAACACCTCCTGTGCCACCGCGCTGGCCCCAAGGGGGTGTTCTTTTTATAACTAAAACCCACCTATAAACCTGTTTGTAATCATGATGCTTAAATATTTTTTGAAAAAATGATAAATGGAATAATATAAAGCTAATTCAGTAAAATAAAAATGATGAAGATAGTTAATATCAAAAATATGGATAAAAATATAATAATAAAGTGCCTGCCTTATACACAACCAACCATAGTTTGATCACTTGCACTATTTCTGGTTTTCCACACACTACCAGGACCTACCCTGAGCATAGGACTAACTCCTAAGCATTGCTAGGTGTAGCCTAAACACTCTCTTCTAAATTTTTTAAAAACGAACATTTTGCACACATTATCATGAAGCCTCCTTCCCTCCAAAAAAAGAAAATCATCAGGGACCAGAGTGATAGCTGAGCTTTTTTTTTGTTTTGTTTTTCTTTTTTTTTCTTTTTTTTTTTTTTTTTTTTTTTTTTTTGGTTTTTGGGTCACACCCGGCAGTGCTCAGGGGTTACTCCTGGCTCCACGCTCAGAAATTGCTCCTGGCAGGCAGGGGAACCATATGGGGCACCGGGATTCGAACCGATGACCTTTTGCATGAAAGGCAAACGCCTTACCTCCATGCTATCTCCCGGGCCCGATAGCTGAGCTTTTGACCCAGTTCAATCTATGGCATCCCATAGGGTCCCCTGAGCACCACCCAGAGTGCCCCCAAGTTATCGCCTTGTGATAATTTATAATTTGACCATAAACATGAAACCAATATTCCTCATGAATCTGTTCTGTACTGGGTATCCCACGTAAACTTCAGTACATGCCAGTTGATAACTTCAAGTCGCTGAAGTTTTATTGAGCCAGAGTAAACATTTTTTCTGGTCTTACTCATCCCCTATAGATTCTCCATGTGCAGACTTTTACCCTCAGTCTATTAAATTCTTTGTATTTTCCTCTTCGTGTCTCTAGTGTAGATCTGTGTGAACACCAAAGAAAAGAAATTAGACTTAAAGTTTGCCCCAAGCTTTGTTTACTACTTGGGGATTGTATCATCCTTTTATGGAAAGACTTAAGAGAAATTGCTGATGGTTTTGTTTATAAACTTTACCTTACTTAGAAATAATTGGTCTAGATCAAAGGAAGTGAAGGATGCTTGCAGACTGATCAGCTGATAACCATTTCTCCTTTCTTTCACCTGGCCTAGCAGTTTTCACATTAGAGAGATCACACACAAGGCTCATTTTCTCCAAATAGGCAGCCAGCTCCATTTTAGTGCAGAAGGTGGGAGGAGAAAGCCTTATCTTCAGAGAAGAATGGAATCAATAAAGACTGTCAGTTTGCTCTAAGGAATGGAGTGGAATCTAGTGGGGAAGGGAGGCAGGGAAAGGATATTTGTTTTTTCTTAAGTGGTTATAATTAAAGCCTTCCACCCAGTTGCTCAGTGAGCCAGAAAAGGGTATTTGTGGAGTTGGGCGCATTTTTAACTTCTCAAGTTGAACCTTGCAGCCTTCTCTAAGGAAATACTTGCTCTTCGGCGGCATCTTGTGGCAAATGAGGCATCCTGCAACTGGGATGTTTGATTTTATTAAACTGCTCTTGTACCTCTGTAGTTGTACCTTCTTCTAAAATACTATAAGCTCCTTTACCCCTCCTTTAAAATTAAATTGTTATAATATAAATAACTTTATTATTCTATCAATATACAGCAATATATTATTGGCATATAGAACCAAAGAGCTATAGTGTTCCTTAATGTTAGCGTCTTTAAAGTTTAGTAGAGTTTTTTTAAGGTGCATTCAAAAAAACATTGAGATGGACTTTATATTTTTGTTTTTCAGGTGGAAACAGGTTAACAAAACAACATTTTCGTTTGAATTGGGCATGGATCTCTTTTGAGAAGGAATATTATCTTATCAACGAGGATGCCAAATTTCTAGATGTTGTTCTTAAGCGTAGGGGGTACTTGGGAGAAACTGCATTTATCAGTAAGTACTTTTTTTTCTCAGAATCCCATTTTTCCAGCAAAAGTTCATATTTTGAAAGTAATAAAATATGTTTAGTTTGTAACTCTAGTTTTAAGTATAAGGAGATGTTGACAATACACAGATTCTAAAATTGGAAAAATAACATGCCAAAGGTTTTATTCAGAACCGTAAAGACAAATGCTGCAAAAATCAAAATATGTAACAAAAAAGGCTGTCCTCAAGACATCTACTTATGTGTTGCTAATATTATGGAGTCATTTGCAGAAATCATTCCCAAGTTTGCAAATAATGAACATCTAAGTATTGGTTCAGACAAATTCGCAGTTTATTGATAAGATACAATCTGATGGAATTAGTGTAAAATGGTTTAGAAGGTTATTAATAGATAAGAAAATAAAAAATTATTTAATGACTTATTAAACATTGGAAAGTAATATGCAGTTTGCTGCATTTGAATGCTTTGGGGGGTCCCTAAAAGATTCAAAAGCCTTCATATCACACCAAGTATTATGTTATAACTTTTTTAGACCTACAGTAGGGTGTTAGATACTGATCATTTATTTTGGGAAGTCTGCTAATCTACCTTTTACAATAAAATTTATTATCAAAATAGTTTGTTTTCCTCTTCAGTGCTAGAGTATATGCAATGCTTTTGTAAGCAAAAAATAGAGAAAAATAGACATGCTTTATAATAGTATCATTTGTACAAAATATCATTGGAAAATGTTGATGAAAAAGTAGCACTCCAAAAGAAGGCAAAATGATATACTGATGATACTCCTAAGTAAAAAGATGGGCACATTAAGTATCTCTGAAAGGGAAAGAAAAAAGAGGAGAGACAGAGAGAGAGAGAGAAGAGGGGGGGGATGTCTGCCATAGAGGCAGGTAGCATGGAGGGTGGGATAGGGTGGGATGGAAATTGGAAACAATGGGGACATTGGTGACAGGAAATGTGCATTAGTGAAGGGATGTGTGTTGGATTATATGACTGGAACTCAGTTATGAACAACTTTTTTTGTTTTTGTTTTTTTTGTTTGTTTGTTTGTTTTGTTTTTGGGTCACACCCGGCAGTGCTCAGGGGTTACTCCTGACTCAGAGATTGCTCCTGGCAGGCATGGGGGACCATATGGGGCACCGGGATTTGAACCGATGACCTTTTGCATGAAAGGCAAACGCCTTACCTCCAATGCTATCTCCCGGGCCCCAACAACTTTTTAACTGTATCTCATGGTGATTCAATTAAATATTTTAATTAAAAAAGAAGAAGAAGAAAGATAAACCTGGTGGCAAAATGTAACTGGACCAAAGTCATCTGATTTTATGTAACACAGTTTGAGATCCTCAAGCCTCAGTTTTCTGATTTTTTTAGGAGAGAGAAATTTTATTTACCAGAGCATTTGAAGTCTTTTGTGCAGTGAAATGTAACGAAGTTCATGATGCATCTAAAAAAATTAAAAATACAATTTAGTCAAGTTGAGGGATTCAACCCTCAAAAAGAAAATAAAAAGAGAAAAAGGTAAAAGCCCAAACAATATTATCACTTTTATTTCTATATATTTTATAGATAGATCTAAGTTAGTAGCTTCTCTGGGATAAAAGAAAGTACACTGGACGAGAGTATCAATTTAGAAATCTAAAAAAGTATAGGACCAGAGTGGGTAGGGCAGTTGCCTAACAGTGGCCAACTTGGATTTAATCCCTGGACCTGGATTCAATCCCTGGCACCTCATGTGGTTCCTCCCTAGTCCAGCAGAAGTGATCCCTGAGTAGAGAGTCAGGATCAAGCCCTGAGCACTCTTGGGTGTAGCCCCCAAACAAAAAATAAATCCAGGTTTGAGGGCTGGAGCGATAGCACAGAGGTAGGGTATATGCCTTCCATGCACCATCCCAGCCTGCCAGAAGCGATTTCTGAGCACAGAAACAGGAGTAATCCTGGAGCACTGCCAGGTATGGCCCCAAAACAAAACAAAAACACACACACACACACACACACACGGAAATCGGAAATTTGATCCTGTTTTACTTTACCAGAAAAATTGTCTCAACGGACACTTTTTTTACATTCGAAAATATAACAAGTAAAGTCAGGGAACCATCAGGTCAAATAACAACTAAGAAACACAGAGCATCTTAGCATTTCTTAGAAAAGTTTTTCATCTAGCTGTAGATTACCTGAATTTTCCCTCCTGATCAGTAATTACTCATTCACAAATAAGCCCTGGCAGCTATGGGAAAGTATATATATAAAAATATATTTTAAAACCTTTATATTTTCTGTTAGGGATATGGAAAGACTTTTTGGTCTGCACTTGTCTTTGCACATGGCTGTGGGATTCCAGCAAAGACTGGAATAATGGATGCCAGGTTAAAGTGAAGGTTAGCCTCTGGAAACTCTAACATGACAGAGTTTAGTAGAACTGTTCTTTTATAACCTCTATTATCATTTGTGAACTTTTAGAATTTGTAGTATATGTTATAGTCCAGAATTTTGATCATTCAGTTTTATTATGGAATTTTAGCTCTGTATTATTGTTAGATCTAGCATTTCTTATAATCAAATGCAGTCAGCAAAGCATGAATGACAGGTACCTTCCCCCCTCCCACCCACCCAAGTTTTTTGGTCTGCTCCTCTTTGTTTCACAGAAGACCTCTATTAGTATTTATTTTATTAACCAAGAAAAAAGGAAGAGGACCTTATTTTTCCCTTTTATAACAGAAGGTGAAAAGCACAAGTGGTATTCAGTGTTTATTCTGTATGCTGTTCAGAGCCTGCACTCCTGGGTCTTGGCACCACTAGGCTCTTTCCATGGAAAGGACATTATACAAACTGTAGATCATGTCCTCCTTTTCTCACTGCATATTAGTGTTATTTTCACTTGTACCTATCACTCACAAAGTCACCCAATATAATTTGGTGGGCAATTTCTAAAACTTCTCTCACTTTTAAATGAAAATTAAAGCAACTGCTGCTTCACTTTATGTCACATGAGCTTCTTATAGAAGATTTCATAAGAAGGCTCTATTTTAGGACAATAGATGAAACATGTACATCAAATTTTTGTCCGAGGCCAGAGAGATAGCAAAGCAGGAGGGTGTTTGCCTTGCACACAGCTGATTTAAACAGACGTTGGTCCAAATCCCAGCATCCCATATGGTCGCCCAGGCCTGCCAGGAGCAATTTTTGAGTGCAGAGCCAGGAGTAATCCCTGAGCACTTCCAGGTGTGACAACCTAGCCCCCAGTAAATAAATAAATAAATAAATAAATGGATTTTTGTTTGTATTTCCTCAGAGATGATTATTATCATTATTGCAATCAATAGATTTAATGGTAATTGCCTATTTTTATTTCTCAAAGTATTAAATAAGAGACCTTCTTTCTACTTGCTATTGAACATTTACTAAATTCAAGGGCTTAATGTGTTTTTGGCTCTTCACAGACAACCATTAGAAACAGGCCTGTGATCTCAGAGCTGCTTTCTGGCTTAAGCAGGATAAGAAGGTTGTTCTCTCCTTAAAACTTCCTTGCTTAACCCTCCTGCTATTTTCTCATTTCAAAAAAGAAAATGCAATTGTTTTACTCAGCAAATCAAAGTAGTATGTTTTGTTGAATCATTAATGTATTCTCTTTGGGTAGGGAGAATGAACTTAAATCCCATTTGAATGTTTTGATTTTTAGTAATACAATTTACAACAAAAAAGGTTTCCCAACCGATTAGTCCTATATCCATGTAAATACAGTTTGTGTTTGTTTGTTTGTTTGTTTGTTTTTGGCAACATCCACACTCTTGCTGAAGGCTTTCTCCAGGCTTTTGAGTTCAGAGAACATTCCAGGCTGGCGGCTTGCAGGACAGGCACCTGATCTTCTTTACAATAACTTAAGCCCTCTAAATAAATGTATTAAGAAAATAAGACTTGGGACCAGAGTGGTAGTGCGGCAGTAGGGTGTTTGCCTTGCATGCGGCTGACCTAGGACGGACTGCGGTTTGATCCCCAGGAATCCCATATGAACCCCCAGTCAGGGACGATTTCTGAGCATATGGCCAGGAGTAACCCTGAGCTCCAGAGAGTGTGGCCCCAAAAAATCAAAAAAAAGAAAGAAGAAAGAAAGAGAAAGGAAGGAAGGAAGGAAGGAAGGAAGGAAGGAAGGAAGGAAGGAAGGGAGGGAGAGAATGAGAGAATGAGAGAAAAAGAAAGAAGAAAAGAAGACTGGGTGTGAATGAATCTGTCGCCTTCATAACCTGCTTCACTCTTCATTAAAATGGAGTATCTATAGTGGATATTTGTAGAGGTAGAGAGATAATATAGTAGGGAAGGCATCTATCTTGCACATGAACTATTCTAATTTGATCCTTATCACTACAATGGTCTCTCAGCCAAGAGGGAACTCTGAGCATAGAACCCTGAGCATCCCTGGATGTGGCCCTCCCTAACTCCTCCCACACTCTTCAAAAAGGGTCTGAAGTATTTAAGTATGTGTCTATCCACATTACCTGGACATGTTTCAAGACACTGATTCTGATTCAGTCTCATCTGGTGCATGTAATTCTGTATTTCCCACCATTTACTTAATGTTCATGCTGCTTCTGCATAGACCACAGTTGAAGTAATAGATTAGAGAAGACTGTTCCCAGAATAATAATTTTCATCAAGAAATCTTTATTTTTGGCCACAAAGTTAGTATTCCATTTTGGATTTATTTTAGTTTTTCAAAAATCAACAGCCCTTCTTAATTTATTCTATTTTTGAGAAGCATATTAACTATTTAAGACAGTCATGTTGCTTATAAAATACAAGACCATTCTTTGTGATTTGATGAATCAAAGATGCTTTCTGTTCAAATTTAGATCGAATTTGAAAACTCTAAAAAATTTACCAGAAAATTTATAGGGAATTTTGCAACCACAATTGTAATCTTCTAAGACAATTCTCTCTCTCTCTCATTTTTTAACCATATTGTATAATTTGACTATCATCTAATAAGGATGACTAGCTATAAAAACTGGGCATTCATTATATTACAATTCCCTTTTTGTATATAACTGCCTTTTTAAAAATAAATTTTTTGTTTTCTGGGCCATATCTAATGATGCTCAGGGATCACTCCTGGAAAGCTTAGGGGGCCATATAAGGTAATAGGGGTCCTTCTAATCCTGGTCAGCTGTGTGCAAGATAAACATCTTACTCACTGTACTATATCTTCAGCCTCTTAACTGCTTTCTGAATCTGCAAGAAAATATTGCATTGCTGATCAACAAAACAATAAAGCTACCACTACCTATCAGAGACTAACAGGTTATATTTGGGGGCACTTTACCTGTGCCACAATGGGCCACACATGTGCTGAAGCCTCTTAGTCCCTTTCTTCTTCATGTCATCTTGTTAATTGCGGTAGATTCAAAATGTTTGGACACATTCAACAGTCATTCCTGAACACAGAGCCAAGAGTAATTCTGAGCACTGCCAGTGTGGTTTTGAAAGTTTTCTATTTTTCATTAGGAAATCTTCAGTTCAGGTACAACTCTAGAATTTCTGGTTTGGGGATCTTTTTTCTCTCTACTAAGTAAACCATGCTTTGCCTGCTATGTAAAAAGGCAATGTTTATATCTGTTATTTTTCTGACATCTCTAAGTCAGATTTCTAATGAAATCTTTATTTTCATCTTTAAGATGAAATTGTTAATGATATAAACAGATAAAGAAATATTCTAATCCATCTTATATGAGCAACACAAGGCATGTGTTCTTGGCCACTTTGATCCCTGGCATAGCCTCAGTGCTTATTACAGAAACTTTTCTGCTTGTGGAAGTTCCACAGTGAGTAGGTGTGGCTGGATAAGTCTTATTTTGTCCTGTTTTATTTTTAGCTTAAAAAACAAAAATTTGACTCTAAAAATAAGTGTATTTTTAATTACATGAAAATGTTACAACAAAAAATTCTTTTCAAACTGTCTCTCTATTAAAGATTTTATGTTTTAAGAATATTTCATATCTAATCTTTTGAAAATACCAACACTTTAAGAAATATACTTGCAAGTTGTTCTGTTAATTTTATTTGCTAAGAGTTTTTAAGTCAGTCTTCATGATATACCATTGTAAGCATTGTCATAATTTTATCACTGTGTATGTTCATAGCCTTATAGATAACATGCTATATGATTTGAAAACATGGTATTGTCCCAAACTTTAGGTCCCAAAACTTCCTTTGTCATCTGGAATTGACCTTGAGTGACTCTAAAGAGTAAGCCAAATAAATTGTTTGCAAGAATCTTACAGTTTTATCTCATCTTTTATTCTGCTTACTCTGGGTCATTGATTGGATCCTGGATGCTCCACCAGGAAAAAATACTGACAATAATAGGTTGACAAATATTGATTTATTCTGTTCCTAATTCTATTACTCATTTAGAGACTATTTCACAGCCCATTATGCTTAGCCATTTATGTTTCAATAATCAAAGAGTTATTTGGTTCATAGTCATTTATTGGTTCCTGGTTTTCTAAAACTTTTAATGACAAATCCATGTAACACATGAAGAAGTAAATGTGAAGTTTTTCAAGTTTATGAACTTGAACAAAAATAATATTGTATAACATGAATAACAGTGTCTTTGGCCTTTTCTATTGTAGCCTTCTCAGTGAACGTGTAGCAAAGCCATTTCATCAGGGCAAAAGTACAACAGACTGAATTGTTCTTGCCATAGAACGATAAGCACAGAACCTGTACTCAGTTATTTACAACTAGAAACAAAACAAGAGCATTTTTATGCTGTTGGGCAAACTGACACACACAAAAATCAACAATAAGAAATTTTTTCAGGGCCTGAGCAATAGCACAGCAGTAGAGTGTTTGCTTTGCACATGGCCAATACAGGACAGACCTTGATTCGATCCCTGGATCCCATATGGTCCCTGAGCCAGGAGGAATTTCTGAGTACATAGCCAGGAGTAACCCTTGAGCGTCATAGGTATGGGCCAAAAGAAAAATATTTTTTTTCAATATTTCACTTGACAATGAAACTAAGAATATTGTATGTTCTGTGAAGGTATTGGCACAAGAGATGGGACAGCAGAAAAAGACAAAGACTTCAAGGGCAAAGCTCAGAAACAAGTCCAATTCAACCCAGGCCAGACTCGAGCCACTTGGAGGGTTCGGATAATGAGCGACGGAGAACATGAGCAATCAGAGACCTTCCAGGTGGTGCTCTCAGAGCCTGTTCTGGCCGCCTTAGAATTCCCCACTGAAACCACAGTGGAGATAATTGACCCAGGAGATGGTGAGTCCTGTCATTTATGTGTTGGTGTTATTGCTAGTGGAGCTTTATGACAAATATAGAAGATTTTTTATTTTTATCAACGGAGGTAGATAAATTTTTATAGATTTAGCTTTCTTCATCAATATTCAGGAAACCAAGGTGTAAGGAAAGGGAACTCAAGCATGAAAGAAAGGGTATAGTCTCTGTTGATTCCTTTTTCTTGCCTTTGCTGTTGTCATTTGTTGTATGTTCACACTGGAGTGTAGTGTTTTCCAGTGTTTATGCTTTTTGAGATGGTGCATTGAGATCACCACAATGGTGATCTCACTATGGTGCTGGGGTGGTGCTGCCACAGTAACACTAAGCCATGTGGGTTGTGTAGAGGATGGAACTTGTGTTTTTAAGTCTACAAGACGCTCTACAAATGAAGCACATTCCTGTGTCCCTCAAAGTTAATATTTTGGTAAAATTGAACTATAAATGTGCACAGAATCATGAACATATTTTTTCTCTTATTTATATCATTTTAATATCAATGTTTCTTATTTTATTTCATAAAATTAATTCATTACTTTTTAAAGTCATTTAAATTGTCCTTTAAAAATTATTTAAGATCGAGACCATTTGGTAACTAATGTGTTCTCTGTATGATGATTAATTATTCAAGTTTCCTTTATGTTCTCATCAGAAAAAAATTATTCATTTAGTCATATGCTTCCACATTTGTTACTTAATATCTATTCATGCTCTTCCTAGCTTTGGTAAACAGTGCTATGAATCATTGCTCTTCATTTCTTTTACATTACTTTTTCTTGTCACTGCACACCCTTGGCTGATGTTGGTAAAAAGGAGCTAGAAGCTTTTGTGCCTAAGTTGACCTCTTCCCACCCCTGCCATACCTCTTTAGTCCAGACTTGTTTCCTGCAACCAGGGTAGATGGGGGTAGGGGGTTACATTTTGAAGGCTGGCATTTATACAAAACTTGTGGAGACTCCTCTAAAGCTGAAATCCTGTCAGAAGCAAGACATCACTTTCTTTTAAACTGTCGGTATACATTATTTGTCAGTCAAAATACACTTGAATATTCTGTAAAGATACAATCTGCTGAGTACACGAAGTGGAGTCGAGTCGTGTGTGTAAATCTCTGGGTTAAAAGACTAAGTAAGCATAATTATAGAGAAAGCATAAGAGAACTGGAGCTCTGACATTGTTTATTTAACTTCTCTGCCTCTGGTTAAATAGGAGGTTCGTTTATGTTTATAATTTTCCCCAAAGTTCAGTTAATATTTAATTACACTTAATTTTATCTGCGTATCTAGGAATAAATAATTAAATTTCTTCTAGCCCTAAATTGGGGTCAATGCTAGCATAATGAACTTTTCTCTTTGGAATAAGCCACTGAGAGTTTTAGTACAAATAAACTGGTTCATTAGAGTTTGAAATCACTTCTTGATTATTTTTCCAAGTATATATATATATATATATATATATAATTATCCTATTTTACCTTAAGGAATAGACACTTAAGTCCATTTAATTTGGGGCCTGCAAACCCAGTGTAATACCCTACACCCTCTTATAGATCTGCGAAGTAGGTCATAGAAATGATTCTATGCCCTATTCCAGTATATAGAGGGTTTTCACTATCACCAAGAAACACTCAAACACTAGCCAGATGTCCAATTTAACTAAATTCTAATACTTATCTCTTTAGAGGGAGTCTCAGATATGTGGGTAAAGGAAATCAGTCCCATGAGACCACCCTCCACTTCAGATGCCACAATTAAAGCCACCTGTTACTGTACTGTGTATGTTACCTGTACTCTGACCAACTAGCTGTAGATAAGATGTTCCTAGAATGCATACTTGGGTTCAGTTAATTTTCTAGAGAGGCTCACCAAATTCAGAAAGCCTATACGCACTAGATTATCAGCATATTGCAAAGGCCATTTAGGGATATGAGTTATGAGTCAGATTAAAGAAACAATATATGAATAAGATTCTGAACAAAGAAACGTGGAGCATGAGGACTGGTATGATAGCATGAATGCATTATGGTTCACCATCAGGAAACACTGAACACATTTCTTTGGGGTTTCTGTCGAGACTTCATTACATAGATACAATAGACAAAATTACTGACCATTATCTATTCAATCTCTCATCCCTCTCTCTAGATGCAGGGCTTGTGTATGTGTGTTTGTATGTCTGTGTCTATCTGTGTCTGTCTACATTTGTATATCTTTTTGTGTCTAAGTGTGTGCATCTGTGTATGTCTGTGTCTATGTGTGTCTGTGAATTTGAGTTCTCTCTTCACAAGGCTGACTCCAGCTCTCACTCTTAAAAATCACCTCATTCACACACATGCAAAAAAAGTTTTATTGAGGTTTGGAGAGAGTACAGTAGGTTTGGCATTTGCCTTGCATTCGGGCTACCTAGGTTTGTTTTCTCAGCACTCCTTATGGTCTGCTGAGCTCTTCAGGAGTACTTCCAAAGCACAGACCAGGAATAACTTTGAGAAACATCAGGTATGACCCAAAAAACTAAAATAAACAAGTACTTTTGTTCTCATACAAGGAAATATCACAGAAAGTGCCCTACCAGCTGTACTATGATTCTAGCCTACCAAGGGTATTTTTATAAAGACCACATGGAATCTTTATAATGATTTGAGCAAAACTGTCATAAAGTTTTATATCACTACAATAATAAATGAAGAGGACACACAGAAATGGAAGCATTCCCCACCCAAAAATCATATATAAATATTAGAATAAAACAGTCTCAAATATGAGTATTGGAGTAGAGATACCTAGCACAGATATTTTCTATTTTATAGAATAATTTAATTTGTACACTTGAAGTATTTGCAGATGTCTGATTGTAATAGGCTCATTCTGATATCATTATGATATTAAAATATAATAAAATATTTTATCTTAGAGCCAGAAAAATAGTAAAAGAGGCAAGGCACTTGTCTCCCATGCCATTGACCCCAATAGCATCTTGAGCAGCACAGAAAGCACAGAATCAAGAATGACCTCTAAACACTAAAGGGTGTTGCTCGACCCCCTTTCCAATTTTGGTATCTGTAATATTTTTGATAAGATCAAATTAGGTGAATACTATTTAATATTTAGCAGAAAGTAAACACTAATCTATAAAGAGGTTAAATTAATATCTCAAAAACTCATCAAAAACAAAGAAAAAAGAATGTTTGCATGCACCGAGTGAAATTATTTTAAAATTTTATATAACAGAGCCAGAGAGATAGTCAGGTACTTTCTTTGGACATTGTTGACTTGGCATCCCCTGAGCACCCCAGGAGTGACCACTGAACTGAGAGCCAGGATGGAACCCTGAGAAATGCCAGGTGTAGCCCCCAAAGCAAAATAACTAAATATCATTTTCTATGTAGGGCCAAGGACGTTGCTCAGAAATACAGTATTTGCCTTGCATGTGTGAGGCCCTGATCTTGATTCAGAACTGAAGAAGAAAAAAATTCTGTACAGGAGCTGGAGAGATAGCACATCAGTAGGGCATTTGACTGGCATGCTGCCAACCCAGGAGGGACCCAGTTTGATTCCTGGCATCCCAGATGGTCCCCCAGCTTGCCATGTGCAATTTCTGAGTACAGAGCCAGGAGTAAACCCTGAGCACTGCTGGGTGTGGCCCAAAAAAACAATCAGTTAATCAAATCAATCAATAAATAAGTACTTACATTTATTTATATGAATATATGATATGAATATAAATCATATGATTATAATTACAATTATAAATTATATAATTATATATAACTATAATTATAAATTATATATGAATGTATATTATATAAATATAAATATTCATAATGTTGGTAGAGGAGGAAATCATTGACTATCAAATAATTGAAGGTCTGAATTAGTAAAATGACAGAGGTATTATAAAGAAGGCAGATATGAGTTTTTATATCAGGTATATCAGACTTCTTTTCACTTTGAATTCTATTGCTTTCTAGTATGAGTCATTATCTTAAAGAAAACAAAATTATAAGCCTTGATGAAAGTCCAGCACACAATTTCTGGTACCTAAAGATGAATAAGAAGAAAGATGGTGCAAAATTGAACTACTTAAGTGATGTAAACCCTCCTGAAGTTTTTTCATTTGCAAAACAATGTTTAATGAGATCAAAATTCACTCTAACCACTTTATCTGCCTAGTGCCAGAGAATGATGTAGAGACTTTATTGAACCCTGATATGAACTTGTAATGTTTACTATTTATATGACATAGACTTTTAGTTTCACTTATTTCTTTGTTAAGTCCTATTGCTTTAACCTACAAATAATGTCTATTTCATTAAATAGTTAAAGGATAAGCCATAAAAAAATCATAGAGCTGACAATGTGCAAGCTTGGTAGTGACAGATTCAAAATTCATTACCACTTGATCACCCTAAAGTAGGTAATCATTAATCATCCAACATTGAGAGCCTGAAGATTATCAGAATAATTTTGGAGTTATTTCTGAACATGTTAAACTTTAAAAAGATGACACTCAATTACTTCATCATTTCCTTTCTTTGCTTTATTATAGGGAAAATATTTAGAAGGTTCTATCATTTTATAATAGTATGATATTTTTTATTAAATCTGTTCAATATAGTGTATGGATAACATGATCTTCTCTTTCACATGTAGCTGTAACTACTTCATTGATGAGACTAGAAGGTTTTTTTCCTCCTTGTTCTGAGTTATACTACAATCAGAACCTAGAAACAAAAACTTTATTTATAAACTAAAGTATTCATTACAATGCAGCCACATTGACTAATGAAGAAAGCCTTCACTTGTTCTCTCCCAGTAAATAATAAAACCAATATGAAAATAGAAAAGTAACACATGGTCATTTTCAAGAGTCACAGAGGTGTTCTTTGTTTTTTCTCACGTCACTGGAAGTCTACGTACATAGAAATAATCATTGTTAACATTTGAGAGAATGTTTTCTTTCTCTGTCTATGTGCTTGTATGTGTTTTTGAGTCATACCCAGTGATGCTCAGGAGTTACTCTTGACCGTGCACCCGGGAATTACTACTGGTGTTGCTCAGGTCACCATTTGGAAAAACCAGGGATCAAATCCCAATCAGTCAGTGCAAGGCAAGCACTACTACAATAAGTACATTCTGTACTTCTCTCTCCAGCCCCAGACTTTTTTTTTCTATGTCTTCTGATAATATTCCCTGTGTTCATGGTTTCTCTCATGTGAACTTTACTTTTTTTTGAATAATTTCCAAGAACTGCTGAAATTTTACACTAGCAAGCTCACAACCTCTAATATAACAAACATTGTTATATTCTGTTCTTCCATGTATTATACTCATGTATGTAGTTTGTGTTTAATACATATGTCCTTTTATTTAAAATGGTATAAATTTGTATCATTTTCTCTCATGATCCATTTTTACTGTTTGCTGGAACACAGTATCACAGACTGGGTGGTGTAAATCATAGATTTATTTTTTCAGTTGTAAACTCTGGACATTCACTATCAAGGCACAGCAGGTTCGGCTTATTGGTAGGAAAAGAGCTCTCTTCCTAACATCACCACCTGCACTTCTGCACCACACTTCCCTCAGTGCATGTGTGTGAAAAAGAATGATGCCTCGTCTTTTTTCTTATAAGGATACTGTTCCCATCAAGAGGGGCCCCTCTCAGAATATTCTCTGGTTAAACCTAATTTCCTCTTAAGGCTCCTATGGATATCATCACATTGAGAGTTGGGATTTAATCTATGAACATTAAGAGATAGAGAGCATTAAGTTCACAACAAACTTTAAGAAATGAAACTTTGGGGCCGGGCGGTGGCGCTGGAGGTAAGGTACCTGCCTTGCCCACGCTAGCCTAGGAACGGACCGAGGTTCGATCCCCTGGTTTCCCATATGGTCCCCCAAGCCAGGAGCCACTTCTGAGCGCATAGCCAGGAGTCACTCCAGAGCGTCACTGGGTGTGGCCCAAAAACCAAAAAAAAATAAAAGAAAGAAATGAAACTTCATGTAAAATTTCATGCCTTTGCCATAGACTCAAAGTCTGAGGAATTCAAGAAATTCATTGAATTTGAACTTGAATATTTTGTGGAACTTGCACATTTTGGGCACTGAAACCACATAGTCTCAGGGTCATTTCTATTTTTTTTGGTCATTTCTATTTTTATAGAAATATATTTCTTATATTTGTTTAAATTGTACTTCACACCAGTAACAGTAAAAATATTTTTGTTTTTGTTTTTGAGCTACACCTGGCTATGGTCAGAACTTATTCCTGACTCTGTACTCTGATACATAAAACACTGGGGATGGAATTGGGTTAGCTGCACGTAAGACAAACACTTTAACTCTTTCTGATCCCATTTAGGATAACTTTTGCTTTTACTAAAAATTAACAAAAAGAGATAATTTCCCTAGATGGTTCTTCCTTCCCATGCTTTTCTTAAAGAAATGTTTTTCTGCTGTCTTCAAAAGCTTCCTTCTGTCCTTCCTCTCATTATCTCTTCAATCCACTCCATCAGACTTCTTTCTACTCCCTGAAACAGTTCTAGAAAAATTGCCAGTGACTTCCTTTGGCCACATCTAACAATCAATTCTTTGTTCTCAAACCCCTGGGCTTGCCAGGAAAAACTGAAGCAATTGATCACTCCCTGTTCTTGAATTAAGTTTTTGCTCTTGGCCTCCCATATACTCCCTTCGTTGTTTTCATCATGGATCCCTCCTCAGCTTTCTCTACTCAATCTTCCTTATCTCCCTGACCTCTAAATGACCATCTATAATCCCTTCCTAAATTATTCAGGCTCCTGGTTTCACTAAATCAGAAACACACATTGAATCCCAAGTTTACAATCCAGACCTGTTGGCTAAAATTCCAAAGTTTCTACCAACTGGTTCCCTGACTTCATATTTTACTTTGTACACTTGGAAAGCATCTTAGTTCTAATATGTCCAAAGGAAACTCCTGAGTTCTGTTTATAAATCTGATTCTCCTGTAGTCTATTCCACCTTGCAAACATCAGTTATCTTTCTGTTGGCCAAGATAATAATACAGTCATCTTGATTATTTCCTTCTTTGACTTGCTGTATCTGATTCATCAGAAAATTTCTGGCCTTTCTTTTATATGCCCTGTGCACAGTCATATTATGCCAATTTCATTGCCACCATGAGATCCAATTTTCTCAAATCTCTTTTCTTATTGTTTGCAAAACCCTCTCTCTGAAAATTTTGCTTCAACTGTCTGCTGCAGAATGTATGCTACAGAAGAATCAAAAAATGATGTTTTTCTGGGGACATTGGTGGTAGGAAAGGGTGGCTGAAATTGGTGGTGAAGGGTGGCTTACATTCTGTGACTAAAACTCAATAATGAATAATTTTGTAAACACGGTGCTTAAATAAAGAAATTATTTTTAATATAATTTTTTGAATTGTAGTGGGTTACATATCATTCATAGTACTATTTTAGGTACATATTAACATTGAATCAGGGGAATTCCCATCACAGAATTTCCACCCTCCACCTCTGTTCCCATCCTGCCTCCCATATCCTCCATCCTCACCTTCAGGGCTGCTAGAATGAGTGGTCCCCTTGGTGCCTAGCTTACTACTTAGTGATCTTACAACTGTTTGGTCATGGTACCTCTATTATATCCCCCTCTAATTGGGAGGCTGGAATAGATAGTTCAAGTTATGTGGTTTTGTTTGAAGAAGAGAAAAGTAATAAGATGGAGTAAAAATCAAATACACCGAAAATGGGTGGAATCCTTCTAGAGGCTCTCACCCTTGGTTTGAGAGACTAAGGGGAAAAAGAAACTGTGGTACATATACACAATGGAATATTATGTAGCTGTCAGGAGAGATGAAGTCATGAAATTTTCCTATACATGGATGTATATGAAATCCATTGTGCTGAGTGAAATAAGTCAGGAGAGAGAGAAAGATGCAGAATGGCCTCACTCATTTATGGGTTTTAAGAAAAATGAAAGACATTCTTGCAATAATAATTTTCAGACACAAAAGAGAGGAGGGCTGGAAGTTACAGCCCACCTTATGAAGCTCACCACAAACAGGGATGAGTTTAGTTCGAGAAATAACTACATTGTGAACTATCCTAACAGTGATAATGTATGAGGGATATAGAAAGCGTGTCTAGAGAACAGGCGGGGGAGGGTGGGGGGAGGGGGGAAATTTGGGACATTGGGGATGGGAATGTTGCACTGGTGATGGGTGGTTTTCTATACATTGCTGAAATCTAAACGCAATCATATATGTAATCGAGTTGTTTAAATAAAATATATATTAAAAACAAACAAAGCAAAACAAAAAAGAAAAAGAAGGCAAAACGCCACAAACATATAAAAATGTAAAATAAATTATTTTTTAAAATAATGTTTTGGAGTCAGAAATAGTACAAAGGTTAAGGCACTTGCCTTGCATCATACCAATCCCCCAATTCAATATTTGGCACCACATTATAACACCCTGAATACGACCAGGAGTGATTCCTAAGCACAGATTTGAGAGTAAGTTCTGAGCACAACTGGGTGTGGCTCAAAATAACAACAGAATAACAAAAAGACCTTGAAAAAGGTTAGATTTGTTTACAAAACCTTTTTCTGTTTTCATGTTGAAAAACAGGATATAAGATCCCACAGTGGTAAGACTGCACATCATAATAGAACCCTGAGATACACAGTAAATAAGGCACCTGTCTTGAATATGTTTGTTCTGGATTCAGTCTCTGGCATCTCATACTTTCTCCCAAACCTGTCAGGCATGATCTCTTAATAGAGTCAAGAGTAGCCTTGAGCATCACCAGTTGTGCCTCTCTCCCTCCACTTTCCATTTCATTTTTTTTTGTTTTTGGTTTTGGTTTTGGGTCACATCCGGCAGTGCTCAGGGGCTACTCCTGGCTCCATGCTCAGAAATTGCTCCTGGCAGGCACGGGGGACCATATGGGATTCGAACCAATGACCTTTTGCATGAAAGGCAAATGCCTTACCTCCATGCTATCTCCCGGGCCCCCCACTTTCCATTTCTAACCCTGGCTCACAGCCTCTAAGAGCTCGGAAGCCAAGCTTGAAAGCAACAGGCCTCAAATGGTCAGGAATCAATCTGTAACTGACAGTTTTCCTGAATATTATCCAAACTTACAATTTAGAAGAGCAACTAGAATATCCTCTCCTAATGATTCTATAAATGTTTTCTTCTCCTCAGCCCAGAGCTGCTCCCATGCCAGCCCCCTCCCTTTACTGTTCACAGAAAATCTTCCTTTTTTACAATGTAATGCTTTCCCACCCCACTGCCTGCTTTTTAGTCTCTGCCAAATATGTGTTCATGTTCCGGTCCCTGACTCTAGCTCTCTTAAAAAAAAAAAAAACAGCCTCTAAATAAATAACTTTTGCATGTTTTCATCTTTCTGGGTGGGCCTTGTTTATTTTTACATTATTAAATTTAAAAAATTGTATATGTTTCCAATAGTTCTGCCACCACTCACCATGATACATGGTTCTTGCACCCAGCCATTGATTGCTTCCTTATTTTACCTTCTCCTCCCTGACCAGTTTATTCTTCACATTGGCTTCCTGCTGTTCCCTGGAAACCTGGCCTGAGGCCCTTTTCACTTGCTTTTCTCGATTATCCATATAGGGCATGACCTTGTGATCTGGGACAAAATATGCCTGGCAAGCCTTTCAGATATACTTTATTGTTTCACCAACTTCCCCTACCCTCTGACTTTCTTATCACTTGTTCCTTGACTTTTTCTGGTGTATTCGTTTATTTCTTCTTCCTCTCTTCCTGCCAACTAGCATATAAACTCCATGAGCTATGGACTTTGGGAACTTCTATGAGCAAGTTGAAGCCAGCCAATCAATGACATAAAATCTTATATCTGAAAACTTATTTATTTTTTGGTTTTTTTGGGGGGTCACACCTGGCAGCGCTATGGGTTGCTCCTGGCTCTATGCTCAGAAATTGCTCCTGGAAGGCTCTGGGGACCATATGGGATACTGAATTTGAATCACCAACCTTCTGTGTCTAAGGCAAATGCCTTACCGCTGTGCTATCTCGCCGGCCTCTGAAAACTTATTTTTTTAATGGTGACATTTTCCTTAATTAGTATGTTAGTCATTGCCACTAAAATGGGGAAAAATTTTTTTAATGTGCAGAGGTGAGGGAGAGGACTGGATGCCTTGCAGGAAGAGAGGAGTAGCTTAACAGCAGTTAAATCAACACAAAAATGACCTGCAGGCATAAAGGGGAAGGAATTAGCTAGTGGAACCCAGTGAGTACAGGGCTCCAGAGGGCACTGTAACCTTTTCATGGGGTAGAGTGAGCCCCAGAGAACTATTTGAACCCCAGAGGAGTGAGGCAAATGAGACATGACTCCTTCTGCTCTGCCCAAACCACTTTGATTAACCAGACCAGAAGCATGAGCAGACAGAAACATGGCTGTGGTTCATGGTGGTCAGCCGTGAGGCACAGGGCAGGAGGAGGAAATGGAGCCAAGACTTTAAGACCCTCCTCTGCAGCTTTCTATGACCATTAGAATCAGTGGACACAATGTTCTGGAAGTGGCCATAAAGCATTTTCTGTGTATAGAGAGATTTTCTGTGAAATAGACTCCCAGTCAGAGCCTAGAGTTATCTGTGTAGGGGTGATCATGCTAAATGATCATACTAAACATTTTACTGAACTAAATGAAGTTTTCTCTTGAAATTTGTTTTTTTTTCAACATATTTATTATTTAGCATGTCTTTCATAGAACTTAAAAAATAATTAAGGTTTAGAATACTGTGTAACATAATATATACCTCCTGTTATTATCATTCTTCAAGTGGCAGGGGGAAACAACTGACAGAGTACTAATATATTTATGAAAGATTTCTTTGACTAGTTTTGGGAAACGGAGTGTACCACAGTTGTGCTCAGGACTTACTTTTGGTGGAACTCAGGGGGTACTTGTGTGCAAGATAGCTACCTTACCCATATCTCCAGTCCTAAAGATTTATAAAGTCATTTTGGTTTTGGTTTTGTTTGTTTGGTTGGTTTGGTTTGGTTTGATTTGGGGACCACACCCAGTGGTATTCAGGTGTTACTCCAGATCTGCACTCAGAAATTACTTCTGGCAAGCTCAGGAGAACACATGGGATACCAAGATTGAACCTCGGTTGACAGCTTGAAAGGCAAGCACCCTACCCACTGTGCTATAGCTCTGGCTTCCAGATATATGAATTTTAAAGGAATTATTAATTAAATAACAAATAAGCAAAAAGCACGATCTAACTTACTCAGTTATTTTTAAATTATTTATATTGTAACATGTTTACAAGAGTACTTACATATTTTGTTTTAAATCATTAGTCATTTTAAAAGAATCCATTTAGATTAGACAAATAATAGAGTAGCTATTACAAGGTCTGACTTGTATCAGACCTGACTCAGGTCTGACAAAATCTATCAGAATCCTTGACATCAGTTTAGCCCAGATGTCTGATTTCTGTTGTCTATAAAGCAGTAAAATGAGGTAATTCCAAAGCTCTTCAGTCTCTATAGTAAGCTCTAAGGAAGGAGTTGGTACTTGCCAGGCAAAGTTGTATTTAAAGAAAATATGCCAGTTGTATTTATTAGCTGAAGTGAAAAAAATGTGATTCCAGGCTAAGATCAATGTTGGGGCTTATTCTAGATTAAGAATTCAGTGGCCTGGGGTGCCGGAGTGGTGGTGCAATCAGTAAGAAGTCTGCCTTGCCCACGATAGCCTAGAATGGACCACAGTTTGATCCCCATATTACATGTCTTTACATGTAATAAAATCTATATTACATGCCCATATGGTCTCCCAAGCCAGGAGCAATTTCTGAGTGCATATAGCCAGGAGTAACCCCTGAGCGCCATTGGGTGTGCCCCCCCACCCCGGCGCAAATTTCAGTGGTCTGGGGCTGGAATACAAAATGTAGAGTGCTAGTGCAAAGAATGGGATGCTTGTTGTGTACATGGCCAACTAACCTTTGATCCCGACATCCCAGGTGGTCCCCTGAGCACTGCCAGAGAGATCCCTGAGTGCAGTTCAGGAGTAAGTTCCATTCATTGCTGCTGGGTGTGGCCAAAACACACACACACACACACACACACACACACACAAATAAACGAATCCCCCCAAAAGAAGAATTTAATACCACAAAATATCACAATGGAAAACTGATCCACACAATTGAGTTGGTTGGAAAGAGGGAGAGTTGAAGATAAGTGTCTTAATTTCTTAGGGGAGAGAGTTGGGTACACTAGAGATGAATATGGTGTTGGATTCTGTGGATGGGAAACCATTATCAATATTGAAAATCACAGGACTTCAATCAACAAAAATAAGTAATCCAGTGGCCCAGAGCTTATATGTTTTAAACATCTTTCTCCTTGATCCTGTCCTTCATGTTATGTAATTCTCCAAGATTATACAAAAGGGAGAGATTTGTCATTAAAGCCATTTTAATTTGCAGGGGGTTCTTTTAAGCATGAGAAGTTCAGACAAATAATAATGGTGATGATTGCTTTCTCTCCATAGAATCAACTGTCTACATTCCTCAGTCTGAATACTCCATCGAAGAAGATGTTGGTGAGCTGTTTATCCCCATCAGGAGAAGTGGAGATGTGAGCCAGGAGTTGATGGTGATCTGCTACACGAAGCAAGGTATCTTCCTGCAGAGCCAATTGAAATGTTTACCCAGAGACTGAAATTTGACACTTTAACATACTTTAGCCATGGGGTTATACCAGGAGGTGTATAAATAAATTACAATTATTATTGTTCCAGACATCTTTCCCTTATAAGACCCTGGAGGCTGTTCTAAGAGATCTGAAAGTCTCTGCTGCTATGTCTCAAAAATTTTGATGATTCACTTGGTTAGTTTTCCAAATTCTCAAGACTTTATGGACTATAAGAAATTAAAGAACCCTTGTCTACCTAAGCCTGCTCAAGTAGAACAAAATTATTGTTTTCAAAATAATTTAAAGACAAAGTAATATACACCCTGACATGGGCTGGAGCAGTAGTATAGTGGGTAGGACACTTGCCTTGCCATTGGCAAATCAGAATTTGATTCTCTGCACCCCAGAGAACCTCTGAGCACTACCTTGAATGATCCTTTAGTGCAGAGCCAGGAGTAATTCCTGAGAACTGCTAGGCATGACATCCACCCGAAAAAAATTAAAAACAAAAAAAAATGAAATTAATTTAATCTCAAGATGTGCTCCTGCCCCCTGAACAATCATCCTGGCCCCAAAGAATCTTGAAAGTTATGTTAACCAATACAGAATGATTTAGCTTCCTCTGAGTGGTGATTTTTGTATAATAAATAATTAGTATGCAAGGCTTGTTAAAACAATAAACATATTTCTATGAGTCAGGTATATTTTTTAAGAACCCCAAAGAGGAAGGCATGGGATATGGATATCAGCAGACACATGTTCAACTTTCCATTCATGTCTAAAGTTGAAAGTAGTAAATAAAAGTGACCTAAAATATGGACTTTAGAATCAGCCTTGGGCTGTGGTTTCTAAGCATGGTGTTTAACTTCTAAAAAACTCAGTCCGGAAATGTGTGAAACCTAGTAGAGTGGAGAAGACTAATGAGGCAGTACAGGATTTGGCACTTCTTGTGGGCTTTCATAATTAAACCTGACTGTGCATTAGAAAACCATGAAGGATCAGGGATCAAACTTAGGGCATTTCTCATGCTAGGAATATGTGCTACCACTTGAACTCTCTCCCTGGCCCTGCTTGCACTCTGCCCACGCACAGTATGCATATGAAGTATGAACAATTATTTGGTAACTGTGTGTTGATCTAAATGGCTACTTTAAAATAGAAGAGTAGACCTTGAATATCTACCTTGCTTTTGCCATCATTATGAACTGGACTTGAGATGCCAGGACAGTGTGATGATGATATTGTCACTGCTGGAGTGCTCATAGTCACTATCAGATCTTTACAAGGCTCCATATGCAAATAATTGTTTTTGGAAACCATTGTGGCATGTTCTATAGAAACTTTTGGATTCTCCCTCCAGGAACAGCCAGTGGAACAGTGCCAACATCGGTACTATCCTACTCTGATTACATCTCCAGACCTGAGGACCACACCAGTATTGTTCGCTTTGATCGAGAAGAGCGTGAGAAAATGTGCCGGATCATAGTTATTGATGACTCCTTATATGAAGAGAAGGAAACTTTCCAGGTCCTTCTGAGCATGCCAATGGGTGGAAGAATTGGATCTGAGTTCCCAGGAGCACAGATTACTATTGTCCCTGATAAAGATGATGGTAAGTGCAGAGTTTAAAATTATTTTTTCTGAGAGGCCAGAGAGATAAAACAGTGGATAGGGCACTTGTCTTGCATGTGCAAGGTTTGATCCCCGCATCCCATATGGTCCCCCAAGTTCCTCCAGGAGTAATTCCTGAACACAGAGCTAGGAGTAACCCTGACAATTAGCAGGCATGACCAAAAGGAAAATAAAGTATTTTTTCTACTAACGGTCAGTCCAACTCCAGGCACTGATTGCTAGGTGGTAAAAACAAGCATGTTAAAGAATTACACAAAATTCATTTATGCTTGTTTTTTTGTAATAGGATGAAAAAGTTTCAAAGTTCGTTGCATTGATCAATTTGTCTTTCTTGACTGAGTAGATTTAAGTTTGTTCACTTGTTTGCTGTTTGAAGCCCACAAACAACAACGCACTGGAGCTACTTCCAGCTCATGTTCAGAGGACTGAGCCAGGGTCAGTTGCATGCAGGACAAGTACTCCACTACATCTCCATTCTATGATATCTCTTATCTCTGGCCCAAAATTGGAATCCATGTATATGTTAATATGAGTCATCTTTAGAATGTCAGCAGAAATTATGTCTCAATTAATATTTATGCTACATACCTTTTTTTTTTCCTGAATGTCTCATGGACAGGCAACCAAGGTTTTTAGAGCCATAATGCCTGTGAGTATAGGTTATTTTTTTTCAAGCATTCTTTCCTACAGGTATACTTTTTTCATGCTGCCTTCTTCAGCTGAGTACAGGTTTCTTTGCAAAAGTTCCTGAAATAGAAGATAGCTTTTTAAAAATTTTCCCCTGTGTAGTTAGGGCCTTTTAAAACGTGGTGCCTTCTTAGGTTTCAGAATTTGCTAACATGGAGAGGGATGTAGCATATAGAGCCAGAAATAGTACCTGAGTAGCACCAAGTGTGGCCAAAAACCATAAATAAATAAATAAATAAGTAAATAAATAAACAAACAAACAGCTTTTGAATGTTTAATAGAATCTTAGATAATTTATTTTAAAATTAGAAATTTAACTTTAAAATATAGTTAATAATTATCTACTCCACATTTTAAAGGGTTAGGGAAAATGGCTTTCACATATAGCTTGATGTTATATATACATGGAGGAAAAATGACACAGAAGACCATTATTTGCTAGGTGCCAAGCATCTTCACATATGTAAAACTTCATAGTTATAGAAATAGGAGATAATATCATTAACTATGTTTTTAATTTTTTTTTGTTGTTGTTGCTGTTCTTGCTATGTTTTTTAGTGAGAGTATCTCCCAGTCAGCGTTCAGAGGGCCAAAGGGCCCCTCTTGGCAATTCTCAACCAATTAAACTAGCAGTCTGTTAATGGGCCTCACAGTGGTGTGCTGCATAGCCGTTGTTTCTACAATGAGTGTCTAACACCAAGGCATGCATGTAACACCTATTTCTTTTTTTTCTTTTTCTTTTTCTTTCTTTTTTTTTTTTGTTTTTGGGCCACACGCGGTGACGCTCAGGGGTTACTCCTGGCTATGCGCTCAGAAGTCGCTCCTGGCTTGGGGGACCATATGGGGAACCGGGGGATCGAACCGTGGTTCATCCTAGGCTAGCGCAGGCAAAGCAGGCACCTTACCTCCAACGCCACCGCCCAGCCCCCTGTAACCTGTAACACCTATTTCTATCTCTCTGGTTCTCTTTTCAACATTTGAAACTGAGGTTTAGAGAGGCCCAGTGATTGATATCAAAGCCAATCAAGGTATAGTCAGTGTAGAACCCAAAATGTGTGGTTCTTCTATCCTACTGTTCTTCCAGTAAAATCTGTCTGTTCATAACAAGGTTGAAGTGCAGTGGAATCGTTTACTGCATGACATTTGCAATCCCTTTTTTCTGAACTATAATTTCTGCCAGAAGCAGGACCAGTGATAATTCAGAATTTAGTTGCTTTAGCTATTCACTCCCAGAACATAAGGCTTGGTACCCAAGGTTTCAGCTCACTATACACACACTGGCAAAACATCATCTCTAGAATCCAGCCAGCAGTTTTCAGTCATCCTTGATTTGCCCAAGCCATATTTAATAAAAGTCCCATGCATATTTCCTGAATTCTCTTCTACTCTTATCATCACTATGAGACATTTACCTCAGACATAGATTATAACACATTTCTCATAAGTCTCTCTATTTCTATGTCTTTTCAAATGTCTGTTGCCATTGTCACTCATCCTAAACTCAGGCGCTCCTTCTACTTAGCACAAAAACATTAACAGCCATTACAAAACTGTACCATTAAATAGATATTGGGCACATCCCCTTTGTTCAAGTCAAAACTCAGTAATATCCAGGAAAAAGAAATTATACTGTTTTTTAACTTTATTTTTTAATTTATAATATCTTTATTTAAATCCCACAATTATAATTATGTTTGTAGTTCGGTTTCAGTTATAGAAAAAAAAACACGCCTCCTTCACTAGTACAACCTTCTCACCACCAATGCTTCCCATTTTCTTCCTCCTGTACCCTCTACCTATATTTGAGACAGTCATTCTATTTCTCTCACTCACTACCATTGTCATGACAGTTGTTACTGTAGTTATGTCTCTAACTGCACTCACCACTCTTTGTGGTAAGCTTCATATAATGGACTGGTCCTCCCAACCCTCATCTCTATTGTCTCTGGATATTATTACAATAATGTCTTTTATTTTTCTTAAAACCTATAGATGAGTGAGACTATTCTGTATCTGTCACTCTCCCTCTAACTTGTTTCACTCAGCATAATAATTTCCATGTTCATCCATGTATAGGAAAATTTCATGAGTTCATTTTTTCTGACAGCTGCATAGTATTCCATTATGTATAAGTACCACAGTTTCGAGCTTCTGGGTTGTTTTTAGAATCTGGCTATGATAAATAGCACTGCAATGAATAGGTGTGCAGAAAGCATTTTTGTATTGTGCTTTTGTGTTCTTAAGGTATATTCCTAGGAATGGTATAGCTGGATCATATGGGAGCTCGATTTTCAGTTTTTTGAGGAATCTCCATATTGTTTTCCACAAAGGCTGAACTAGACAGCATTCCCACCAGCAGTGAATAGAGTTCCTTCTCTCCGCATCCCCACCAACACTGATAGTTATTGTTCTTTGTTATGTGTGCCAGTCTCTGTGATGTGAGATGGTATCTCGTTGTTTCAATTTGCATCTCCCTGATTATTAGTGATGTGGAGCCTTCTTTGCTATTTGTATTTCTTCTTTGAGTAAATGACTGTTCATTTCTTCTCCCCATTTTTGATGGGGTTAGATGTTTTTTTTCTTATTAAGTTCTATCAGTACCTTATATATCTTATATATAGCCCCTTATCTGATGGGTATTAGGTGAACAGTTTCTCCCATTCTGTGGGTGGTCTTTGTATCCTAGTCACTATTTCCTTTGAGGTGCAGAAGCTTTTCGGCATACTATAGTCCCATCCGCTTATCTCCTTTTCCACTTGTTTGGATAGTGCTGTTTCCTCCTTGAAGATGCCTTTAGTCTCAATGTCATGGAATGTTTTACTTATGTGTTCTTCTATATAACTTATGGTTCCAGTTCTGATACCAAGGTCTTTAATCAACTTGGATTAGACTGTTATGCATGGTGTTAGCTGGAGGTCCAAGTTCACTTTTACTTATGGATGACCAGTTGCCCCAACTCCATTTGTTGAAGAGTCTTTCCTTGCTCCATTTTGTGTTTTTCCACTTTATCAAAAAATAATTAATTGTATGTCTGGGGAACATTATCTGAATAATCAAGTCTAATCCATTGATCTGGGGGTCTGTCTTTATTCCAAACACTGTTTTTTTTGTTTTGTTTTGTTTTGTTTGTTTGTTTTGTTTTGGTTTGGTTTTTGATTTTTGGGTCACACCCGGCAGTGCTCAGGGGTTACTCCTGGCTCCATGCTCAGAAATTGCTCCTGGCAGGCACGGGGGACCATATGGGGCACCGGGATTCGAACAGATGACCTTTTGCATGAAAGGCAAACGCCTTACCTCCATGCTATCTCCCGGGCCCCAATATACCACAATGTTTTAATGACTATTGCTTTATAGTCCAATTTAATGTTTGGGAAAGTGATGCCTCCCTCTCTTCTTTTTCCTAAAATTTGCTTTAACTCTTCATGATTTTTTTATTGTTCAAAATGAATTTCAGGAGTGTTTGATTCACTTTTTTGAAGAATGTCATGGGTATCCATAGGGGTTTTGCATTAAATTTGTACAGTGTTTTAAGGAGAAAAGCCATTTTAATGAAGTTAATTCTCACAATCCATGAGAACAGGTTTTATGTCTCCATTTCTTCATGATGTCCTCTTTTATTTCTTGAAGCAGTGTTTTATAGTTTTCTTTGTATAGGTTCTTCACCTCTTTAGTTAAGGTAACTCAAAGGTATTTGAATTTGTGTGGAGCTAACGTGATTGAGATTTTTTTTTTTTTTTTTGGTCTTTGAGCCACACCCAGTGATGTTCAGGGGTTACTCTGGCTATATGAACAGAATTCTCTCTTGGCTTGGAGAACCATATGGGATACCAAGGATCGAACTAAAGTCCACCCTGGATTAACCATATGAAAGGCACATGCCCTATTGCTGTTCTATGGCTCCAGACCCATGATTGGGATTTTTTTTAAATGTACATTTTTTCTCTATTATTATTTTTGTGTAAGAAGGCCATTGATTTTTTGCTTAATAGTTTTGTAGTCTGCCACTTTTGCTATATGAACCTATTGTTTCTAGAAGTATTTCTTAATTTCCTAGGAGAGCATCTTGTATATGAAAAAAGGTATATAATGAATGTTTTATATTTCAATTTAGATTAGTATATTTCAATTTAGATTGACCAACATAATTCAACAAATGCAATCTGCATAACTATATTCCCCTAAGCTACAATTATTTTCTCAAAGATATAATAGCCAATCTAATCATAATATAAGAAAGAGGTAGAATTATTATGAATCCCCAGATATCATTTAAGTCAGGTGTTTATTGAATTAAATATTGCATTGCTTTCCATAACGTTAAATATCAAAACAACTTCTAAAATTAGGAACTTGCTTCTGAAAGGGATAATTTTTGTTTTTTTTTTTGTTTGGGGGCCACACCCAATTGATATTCTGGGATTATTCCTTGCTCTGCCCTCTGGCATTACTCTGGACATAAGATGCTAGGATCAAACCCATGGCTAAGACATGCAACAACAACAACAACAAAAACACTGTACTATGGCCCTGGCACCCTGAAAATGGGAATTTTAATCACTAAAAGTGACATAATTAGACTCAGGCAAATGTCAAACATGTTACACAATCTGGTTGAAAATATCCATGTGCTTTTCTCATGTTCTTACTCTAATTCTTCATCCCATTTCTGTCAACATGGATAGACTGGAAGAAGAATCAACCAACCTTTCGCTTACTGAAAATAAAAATATTCTTTATAACTCTGTAACTTGGAACAACTACAATCTTTAAAAATAAATTGATTCCCCAAATCTAGATTACTTTGTCAAGTAAATTATCAGATAACATTTCTGTTTTCTGTGCCTGCTGAGTGGAGGGCTGCAATCTGAATCACAATCTGAAAGGCACATTTCTGCTCATCTCAGAGACACTGAGGGTTTTCTCTGTGCTGATTAACCCTTCTTAGTATGGGGTAGAACAAGGGTCCAAGTGAAGATATGTCTTGAGCCAATTTGTATGAAATCTTAGTAAACAACTAGAATGAGTTGTCTTTGAGAGAAAATTACTTATGTGGACACCCGAAGTGAGAATACAGCTCTCATTTTGTGCAACTATCCTATATCCTGCATATTCAGTACTCAGTTCTTCAATAAAAGTTGCAATTTAGTACTACAGCTTTTTGTCAGTGCTCAAGGCATTACACTAATCTTTGCTGTCAGTCTTTAAAGTTAATTAGGGAACATTCCAGCTGATTCCATTTTCTGCTTTTGTGTGACAACCATAGGGGTTTCAGCTAAAGTAACTGGCTATTTTTGAACTGCTGTAGACAAATTGTCATGCTAGCTATGAGATAGGGCTGTATAAAAGGTAGCATGTGGAGCTTTATAGTGTTAGTCAATTCGGTGTCATTTAAGAGCCTACTGACATCAGAAAAACTTTCTCAGCAGCAGGAGAACCATAGAGAAGAAAACATTCCAAGTACTAGAAAATTATATTACATCGAGTGTGTGGGTGAAATATACTTTAATAAATTCTGCTGAGCTGAAAGACTTCTCACAATGTTTCTCTTCTTGATAAATGTTTGCAATCATGTATGCAGCCACTAAGTAATGCCAGAGTTGCCATTACTTACATCATGTACAAAATGGTCACGTTCAATTACACTAATACTTGAATAAACAACCTTATATTCTCTATTGAGGATGCTTGAGCTAGAACAATATGAAAAATTGAGAAATAAAAAATTAAATTTCTAGTGGCTCAGAATAGTAATGCAGGATAGCCGTTAGCAGACTGCTTAATAGAGTTAATCATTTGAGTCAGTGAAGCCAGAGGTGTTTACTAATACTTGTCTGTGGGGGTTGCTGCAAATGAATCCTAAATTATAAAGACCACATATTCTAATTTTTCCTTATAAAAAGTATGTCAGATATAATGACATAGACATTACAGCCTTTGGGAAAAATGTAAGTAAAACTGGGGCCATAAAGATATAATCAGGGTTAAGTGTTTGTCTTGCATCCTACCAACCCTAGTTTGAATACCCAACACTGTAAATGGTTGACTGAGCACAAAGCCAGAAATAGTTCCTAAGCTCTGCAGGTATGGCCCAACCCCCTTCCTATCCCACCCTAAACCAGCAAAACAGTATTTAAGATTTTTATTTTTGAACTATCCTAACAATGAGAATGTATGAGGGAAATAGAAAGCCTGTGTAGAGTACAGGTGCAGGTATGGTAGGGAGGAGGGATATTTGGGACATTGATGGTGGGAATGCTGCACTGGTATTGAGGGTGTCCTCTTATATGATTGAAACCCAACCACAATCATGTTTGTAACCAAGGTATTTAAATAAAAAAAATATTATTTAAAAAATAGTTTCCATTCCATAGGAGAAACTATTCACCCAATAACCATCAGACAAAGATATACAAAGATAATGACAGATATACAAGATATACAAAGATAATGACAGAACTTAACAAAAGAAAAACATAACCCCATCAAAAAATAAGAAGAATTGGACAATTCCTCAGAGAAGAAATACAAATGTCCAAAAGGCACATGAAAAAATTTCAACATCACTAATTATCAGGAAATGCAAATCAAAGCAACAATGATACCCCTCACACCACAGAGACTGACACACCTCATACACACACACACACACACACACACACACACACACAAACGCACACACGAGCTCTCATTAACTGCTCATGAGAATGCCATCTAGTCCAGCCTTTCTAGAAAACAATGTAGAAATTCCTCAAAAAACTGGAAATTGAACTCCCATATGATCCAGCTATACCTCTCCTATGAATATACTCTAGGAACACAAAAATACAATACAAATATTGTGCCTTCTTCACACCTATATTCATTGCAGCACTATTTACACTAGCCAAAATCTGAAAACAACCCAGATACCTGACAACAGATAAGTGACTAAAAAAAAAAAAACTGGTACATATACACAATGAAATAGTATGCAGCCTTAAGGAAAAATTAAGTCATGAAATTTTCCTATACATGGATGGACATGGCAACTATTATGCTAAGTGAAATAAGTCAGAGGGAGAGAGATAGACGTAGAATAGTCTCATTCATATGTGTTCATATGTGGGATTTAAGAAAATAAAAAACAATAGTTAATAATACCCAGAGACAATAAAGAAATGAAGCTTACCACAAATAATGGTGAGTGCAGTTAGAGAAATAACTACACTAACAATATGACAATGGTAGTGAGTGAGAGAAATAAAATGCCTGTCTTGAATATCGGCAGAGGGTTGGGATGGAAGGAGATGGGGCATTAGTGGTGGGAAGGTTATACTGGTGAAAGGGGGTGTTCTTTTTTATAACTGAAACCCAACTACAAACATATTCGTAATCATGGTGTTTAAATAAAGATATTTAAAAAAAGATTTTTATTTTTATTTTGGTTTTGGGGCCACACCCAGTGATGCTCAGGGGTTACTCCTGGCTATGCGCTCAAAAATCGCTCCTGGCTTGGGGTACCATATGAGACACTGGGGGATCAAACCGTGGTCCGTCCTAGGTCAGCCTTGTGCAAGGCATACACCCTACAACTGTGCCACCACTCCAGCTCCCAGTATTTAAATTTTAATAAGTGTTTTGTCATTGAAAAATTTGATCTCACATATCACATTTACATGGCAAGTATTTTTGTGTAGCTAATATGTATAATATATGAGAGAATAAAAAGGTATTTAAGACATAGGCTAGAGTTTATTAATGCATGATATTTATATGATAAAAAAAGAGTTAAGGAGGGGAGGGGATGTGAAAAAAGTTAAGGATCAAATATTTAAAGAAGAATAACTTAGGCAAATAATAATTCAAGCAGTAAAAATGACTAATAAGGTACAGTATTATGTAAAGTAATTGTATGATCTAATTCCATGAGTCAGAGGAGGAATAGAGCCTTGGAAAGATGGGAAAGTTCTAGGTGAGCAGAAAATAAGGTAAAATGCAGCAAAAGTGTAGGAGTCAAACCGTGTGTAGGTAAAGGCTTTAGAAGGAGGATATCATCCAATTTGATCAGGTTGTCCTGTCCAGGAAAGGTGTTAGATGTGCATAAATTTTTATAGTCAAAGAATCTTAAGTTCTGTTTACTACATTGAAATTATGGTCTTATCATTATTATTATTATTATTATTATTACTATGATCTGTTCTGATTTTTATTTAATTCTTCATTTATTTACCCCAGCTGTTCCCTCATTGATACTCCTGTTATGAATTTTATATTGGGTTGTGGTCCTCACACACTTAGATATTGTGCTTGCCAGGGGTAAGATATCAGGTTGCTTTACTCACACATTCAGCCATGATTCTCCCAGAGTGTCCCTCCTTTAGTTGTTGTGCCAGTACATATTCTAGTAGTAGTGTTCACTAAAGACACAATCCTAGCTTTGATGACAATATAGTTTCTTTTTTTTTTGACAATATAGTTTCTTCATTGTGTATTACCCTTAAGTGTCTGTGCTTGCACACTCCTATATTGCATTTGGAAGTTGTTTTTATGGCTCAGAAATGATGGACACAAATGCCAGGCTGTAATTTGCATTTATACTTTGAAAGTTTTTTCTTGAAAACCAAATAACATGATCTATATGAAAGCATTGTGAAAATTAGCTAACCTAAGCCCAAATAAATAGTACAGGGGATAAGACACTCGCCTTATATCTATTAACCCCAATTTGCCCCCTGGTATCTCATAAAATCCCCAAGAGCATCAGCAGCAGTAATTCCTGAGCACAGAGCCATGAATAAGTTCTGGGTACAGATGAGTGTAGACCCAAGAATGAAAGTGCAAGGGTTAAAAACAAAAGAAATGAAAGTGGAGATGATGTAAAAAAAAAAAAAAAAACCTCTGGAAAAATAGGTTTGAGTCAAGTTCAGGATATCAATGAATGCAGGAGCTTTGAATTTGCTAGGAGCACATAGTTTAGTATTTAGAGAGTACAGTCATTGGGGGATATTTGGTTATAAATTAACAATGTTTGTGAGTATAATGGATACTAAAATGGACATGTAGAGTGAGAATAAAGGATAGAAACTATAAATATTGATGGCTGAGAAAATGTTCCATCATTTGACTTAAATGTGAGGGAGGAAGTGGAAAGACAATTTTGGGGACAGCAGTGAGAAGATCCAGAAGCCTGATCAACTTTCATCAGGGAGGTGTCTTGTACCAGATCAAAGGCTCCATGAGAAGAGTGTGGCTGCATTGCTTTTCTTCTAGTTAATGAGCCAGAAAATCATATTTTTAAAGACCACCAAAGTGTGAAGGTCACAAAGGGAAAACAATGCAGAACCCCACTGCCCTTAGTGAATGAATGGGGGTAGTACTGAAGGTTCAACTAGTATAAGTCACCTATATGGCCTCTTCTATAAGGACTTTAGATAGGATATGCTGAGGATGTTCAAAGAACGCAACAAAACCATGCAACAGACAGCCAATAAGATTCAAGAGGATAAGAGAGCAAAAATGAAAATACTTGAACAGAAATGACAGAAATGAAAAACTTGGTAGGTGAAATGAAAAACTCGCTGGAAGGCAGATTAACAGCTGCTGGGGACAAACCAATGAGCTGGAAAATGAGCTGTACAACACCTCTATAAAATTGAAGAATTCAAAAAGTGCCATACAATAAACAGAAAATAGAAAATACTTAAAATAAGGGTCAAAAAATACGAAGTGGCAAGGAAAGTCTCTTCAATAAGTAGTATTGGAAAATTGGTCAACTATATG
>PVKC010003940.1:0-37256 GCA_004027635.1 Crocidura indochinensis
ATTTCTTTTACCATCACTGACCATGCAATTTTAGTCTCCTTTCAAGTCATAACATGAGTCTGTCTTTTTACAATTTATATATAGGTAATATGTCTTATCAGTGCACAAAAAATAAAACATATAAGACCTTTACAACCCACTTCCAAAAAAGTTCTCAATCTTCTCTTATTGCCTACATTTTAGGCACAAAAACATCATAGTTCAATATAGCAATAAGTTACTTTTTAAGTTAAAAAAATAATTGGATTTTATTTATTAAAGCATAATAAATTATATATTACTTTGAAACATCAAATATGTCTTACTATCTTCTTTTGTGCTCTTAAAATCAAATGAAATATAGCAGTGCTCTTATTTTAATAGGTTGAAGTAAAATTCATTCTTTATGGAGCTGTATCTCCATAAATTTATCTCCAATTTATCTTCAAATGTATTTCCATACATTTATTTCATCATTACATACATACATTAAACTTCCTCTGGGACTCTTTAACATTATATACTTGGGTCTTAAGATAGTGCAGCTGACAGGGTCTTGTCTTACAACCTGGATTTAACCTTCCAATTTCATCTCCCAGGCACATCAGAAGGGAGCACATAACCAGTAATAGTCCCTGAACACTTCAAGGTGTGGCCCAGATCCAAAATAAATAAATACAATAGAATGGCATGTTGATGAAAGAAATTGTGCTAACATGAAGCTATTGTGATGAGTTAAATAAGTCAGAGGGAGAAAGACTTATAATGAACATACTCATTTAAGAATATAAAAAAATGTATGGGAGGAATAATCAAAGACAATAGAAATGAGGGCCAGAAGGAGAGCTCTCTGGTAGAATACTTGTCACAAAGAGATGAGGAAGAGTACAGTTAGGAGAGTGGAGGTACTATTATGCGAAGAGTAGTTGGAAACAATCACTCTGGAAAAGAACTGACTGCTGAAAGGAGATAAAGTGATATGAATGATACGCTTTCTTTCGGTTACAGTATTACAAACCAAAGTGACTAGAAGGAAAAAAGAGGGAAGAGAAAGAGAGAGAAAAAGAAATTGTCATTTAACTTTCGGACACATATATCCCAGGATAATATAACTGATTTGATTGACTCAGCAAGATTCTTAGATATGGAAAGCAAGTGTAGTTGAGAAGGGAGAGAAAAAAGTACAATTTGTATTTATCTCTAATAAATGTTTCTTCTTTTGCATAAATAAAGGAAGAATAAGAGGAAGAAAGGAGGAAAGAAAGAAAAAGGAAGGAAGGTAGGAAGGAAGCAAGAAATGAAGAGTTAATTTTTCAATAAATCATGTTTCTTTTACCCCCCCCCCCCAGTTTCTCTACTAAGGCAAAGTCTCTTCTGGTACTTTTTTTCCCACCACCAAGTCCAGTTTAAATTCAGTTCTTAGTGAAATTGTTGTAGTTCTTATTTCCCTACCAAGTTTATACCTCCCACTTTATCTACCAGAACTTTCTAGCAATTTTTTCCTAAAGCACTTATCCTCTGGTACTCCCTTTTTTAAATTAATCATCTGCTTTACTAGGCATATTCTAAGTTCCTCGAGGGTAAGAACTATGTATGATTTTTATATACTAGATCTTTGACATAATAATTTGAAAGTTAATAATGCTCAATAGATGCTAGATAGAATTAATGAAGTTAGAAATAGATTTCTTGAGGCCAGAGCGATAGCACAGTGGTAGGGCATTTGCCTTGTATGCAGTCAATCTGAGATAGATCCAGGTTCAATTCCTGTCATCCCATATGGTCCCATGAGCCTTCCAAAAGCTTTTTCTTTTTGCTGGGGGCCACATACCAGGTGATGCTCAGGGGTTACTCCTGACTATACGCTCAGAAATCAGCCATAGTTTTGGGGATCATATGAGACACTGGGGGATTGAACCGCGGTCCTTCCTAGGTTAGCGCTTGCAAGGCAAATGCATTGCTACTTGCACCACCGCTTTGGCCCCCCACAAGCTATTTTTGATTACAGAGCTAGGAGTAACCACATTAGCTACACCAGGTGTGATCCAAATTAAAAAAAAAAAGAGAGAGAAGAGAAGAGAAAAATAGATTTCTCAACACTTATTTAATTTGATCATTTTGAATATTTTGAATGTATATTCTTTGTGTTTTTTGTGTTTTTTTTTCTTTTGGGGGGGGACACAACCGGTGATGCTCAAGGGTTACTCCTGGCTATGCTTTCAGAAATCGCTCCTGGCTAGGGGACCATATGGGATGCCAAGGATCGAACCAAGTCTTTCCTGGACAGCCACATGCAAAGCAAACGACCTACCACTGTGTTATTGTTCCAGCCCCTGAATGTATATTCAATATATATCTAATATAGTGGGGACAGCCATTGACAAAGTGCAGTCTTAAAAAAAAGTTTAAATTGCAATTTATTATTATTGCTAGTCTGGGTTTGATTGGAATTACCATCCAAGACAACCATGAGACTAACTCAAGGACAGAAGCCATCCCTGAAACAGGCAGCTTTTTCTAAAATGGCAGAGTAGATGTAGAATATTGGCCTTGTTTGCAAGAGGCCACAAATTAGATACCTGGTACCACCTCTCATAATAAGCACACTCCCCTCCAAAGAGAAGCACTGCTCCAAGGAATGTTTTGTGTGCCAGCACCAAAGCCAAAATGTGTGCAATCTAGGTATCACAACAAATCAAGAAAAGATAAACAATTAACACATAGAAATAATAAAAGGATCTAAGGGGCAATTTTTTCCTTTCTTACAGAAGACACTGTCTTTAATGTTTCCAAGTCAGATTTGTCTTCTGGATGTGTGGTAGAAGAGAGAGAATAGAGGCCGGAGTGGTGGCGTGGAGCGGTGAGGCGTCTGCCTTGCCATCGCTACCCTAGGATGGAGGGCGTTTCGATTCCCCTGGCGCCCCACACCAGGAGCGATTTTTGAGTTTATAGCTAGAATTAACCCCTGAGTGTCACTAGGTGTGCCCTCTCTCAAAAAAAAAAAAAAAAAAAAAAGGAAGAGTGGGAGGATTTATTCTAATCTGTCCTATGATAAGCATCTACATACAAATGATTTAGCAAGCAAGTCTGAGGAAACCCAGTCAGTATGGAGAGCCTATAAATTATGCCAGAATGAGATTACAGTCAGAGTTTAACCTCCATCATTCAGACTACGGTGAGAAGATTGAGTCTTCTCACCACCCTTCAGGATTTATTAACAAAGGGTCATCCCCAGGAAATGGATAATGAGAAAAGGATATGAATCCGCAGACATTCCCCCACTTCTTGTGCTTGATGGACAAGTGACCTTAGTTACTTGAGAGTGATTTCTAAAGAGAAGCCACAAGCAGAAAGCAGAAGTTCCCTGAGGTTTAGAGAGAACTGGACACCGCAGCAGAGATGTGATTACTGTGAGCGTGAAAACTTGGTCTAACTACCAACCAGTTGCACACAAACTCTCCAGAACTCTGGGAAGCCATCATCTTCTATTCAAAAAGACCACAAAGCAGTAGGCTTCCTCTGCTCACCACAGTTTTGATCTATGTCTTACACAGTTGTCAAATGTCCCAAGGAATTTATTATTATTGTCAGACACCAAAGGCTTTAGCACTAAACCAGAATTCATCACAACAAAGCTTTAGATGGGTAAATAGAGTTGAAGACAAAAAGGTGAATAAACAACAACAAAAAAACCTCCAACACCTTCATATTTTAAATTTATACATTTTTTGAAAGGGAATAGCACTTCTCATTTAGATCTACAGTGGCAATTAATTATAACAATATTCAGTAGCAAATATATATTTATATGCATGAACAATTAAACAAATAGCTAAGTACCTGTAATAACTTAATGACTGATAATGCTCACTATATATATATGTGTGTGTGTGTGTAATAAAGCAATAAAGCATATAACTTGAGTGAATGTAAAATGGCTTATTAATATTTTTGAACTTTTTATTTCCCAGTAGTGAGAGCAGCAAATAGTAGTTCCTTATGAAGTTATAAAGGAGTGAATAAATTAATTTATTGTGGTATAGTTTACTCTCAAAGTAACTCAGCACAAATCAAGATCTTATGAGGAGACTCAAATTTAAAATAAATAGTTCATAACCTTAAATAATTTATAATCAATAAAGAAGATAAAATTATAATTTATTATTTGTACCTATAACCACCATATTTTCTAGAAAAACATTCATTATATCTTATTATCTGGTTAAAGAAGTACAGGAAAAAGTGAGAAGTGAATATCCTCTCAAAATAGAGGTCAGAAGTGATAGATAGCTTAACAGAGAAAATGCATATTTGAATATTCAAAATATATTTGTATTATTGCTGAGTAAAAATAAAATCTCGAAAATATGCAGTCTCTGTTGTGATGGAGCTCACATTCCAAACAGAGAGACAGTAGCAAATATGGGATGAACAAATACACTAAGAAATATGTGTTTAATAACATATAAAAGCATCAGAGATGAATGCTATAAGTAATATTAAAACAAGAAGAAAATGGAAGAAAGAGGGAAGATCCTGGTGCATTAACAGGCCAAGGAGATGCAATTATTAGAAATACCTGTGGGAACTGCATTTCAATCAAAGAAAAATTAGTGAAGACACTTCAGCAAGAAAAGATTGTGGATTTGGAGATTAACAAAGCCAAAGTGACAGGGCTAGAAGGAGTGCTAGTTGAAGTCTAGAAAGGGATATGATTTTAAAGCAATAGAGAAGGAGCAGTGTTAATTAATTAACTTATTTATTACAACAGAAAGAATCAATCCTAAGACCTTATACCTTCATATATATGCAGATAGATAGATAGATGATAGAGAGATAGATAGATGGATGGATGGATAGATTGATAGATAGATGATAGATAGATAGATAGATAGATAGATAGATAGATAGATAGATAGATAGATAGATAGATAGATGTGTGTGCTCTATTCTTGAGTTACACCCCAATCCCAAGAAAAGACATTTTAAAATCAAAAATCCATAAAACACTACAGCTTGAATAAAATGCAAGTCATAACGAAGTATACCCAGCTAACTTTTCTTGATGTACTGAAGTCAGCAAGAGTAGTAGGATTTTGTAAATGACAAGAAAGGGTCTTCCTAGAGAATCTGGCCTCTCTTTTGGGTTGCCATCAGTGGACTTTGCTTAATTGTTTTCTAAATCTGTCTTCAAAAAGACTAGCATTCCAGGCCTTTAAATCCAAGCATATTAGCATCTAGAAAGAAACAAAAGAGATGTTTCTTCCAGGGGAGTTTCATTGACAGCACTGCTGCTTTGGTTTTACCACATGCAGGCTAAGATCTGCATTTTCAAAAAAAAAGAGCTGGCAGGGAGTGTACTGGCCTATGTTGCACTTGATGATTCCATTATTTATCATCCCTTAGCTTGCATCTGCTGACATGTATGGCAGCTAAATGGTAGCTTTGAGGGTGTCCCTGTGATTCTGAAGAATGACTTAAAAGCAATGAGGGGCCCATGGACTTGACTATTAGGCTAGACTTATTGCCAGCATATGGTATCCAAAGGTACCTGAGTCCCTTTATGACAGCTGGAAGAATTCTACAGCAGGATATACTGGACTTTATTGGCACAAATGAGTGATGCAACTATGCCAAGGGGTTCTGAGTTATGGAGATAAACTGGCTGGAAAAAAAAAATGGAGACCAGCAATTGCCTCTCACACAGCACATTTTGGGAAGCATGGGTACATTTCCCCCAGATTCAATTTCAAGGGAATATGTCCTCTTGTTCACAGTAGTTTCAACTGAGACAGTTCATGTAATCTTCCCTCATGCTCACATTGATTTCCTAAATCTAACTGTTGTCAAATCAGACATCTACCAGTAAACCAAGAAAGCTGAGTTATAAGAAGTCTCTAGATATTTGAATTCAAAAATTAGAAAAAGAAAAATTATTATTAACATATCATTTTGAAACAGGCTTTTAAATTTACAAAGTGTGTGTATATATATGTAAAATTAATCTTTTATAAAAAAAATCATCTGGTTATCTCAACTACCCAGCAGGTATGTGTGAGCCAAATAGCATTATCATTTTAAATATTAAAAAACAACAACAAACAAAACAAAATGTGAGGTACAGTAATGCTACTGATTTCCCAGAAGATGAAAATGGACCACACAGACTGTCCTCCTCACTAATTTTACTCAGTCATTTTACTGATGCATTTTAGTTAAAATGGAGTTTATAATAAAAAAAATTATTTGGGACTATCTCTGCCTGTAGATAGTTTGAAAAACAAAAATAAACAAATAGATCCAAATTAATTTTTTTGTAAATTACTGATTATCAGAATTAATATTAACATTTTTATACTAGCCAAAATGAACTCCAGATTTAAAATAAATCATATTAAAATTTCAGTGATAAGCTAGAGCAATAGCAGAGCAGGTAAGGTGTTTGTCTTGCAGATGACTGACCTGGGTTTGATTTCTGGCATCTCATATGGTCTCCTGAGCACTAGGAATGACCCATGAGCACAAAGCCAGAAGTAATCTCTGAGAACCACTGCAAGTGACCCCAAAACAAACAAGCAAAATTCACAATAGCATTTCCACAAAAATAGAGGGGGGGATTTTAAATGTCATGTGGAATTACAAAAGTTCCCAAGTAACCTAAATAATCGTGGCAACACTAAATCTGGAGGCAAATTAACTAATTTCAAACTAACTTAGAAGTCTGCAGTAATCAAAAGCATATGACTCAGAATAAAAACACACATAGATTAGTAAAACAAAATTGAAATACCAGAAATACAACAATATATCATACAAAGGAAACAATTCCAAAAAAGCATAGCAATCTACATAGGTATTGAAGCAATGATAGACAAACCAATAGAAAAATATACTGAGTCAGAACCAGTCAGAGAAGAAAACCCAAGGCCAATAAACCACTGGAATCAGGGGGTAAGAGGTGGTATTTTAAATAAGTGTTACTGGGTCTGTAGGTATCTGTGATGAATAATTTTTAACTCCTGTATTAATTCTATTTTTCCAGCTTTAGTAAGATATAATTGACTTTTAGCATTGTCTTTTTTATTGTAAGAATTTATTCAAGTGACAAAATTGATTAACATATTGAGGTGAACTAGCATAACGTAATATAGTGACATAACATGAACACGGTGATATTTAAGGTACATAGTAACAATAAATGAGGGCCTTTCCACCACTAGTGTTGTCCTCCCTTCATCCCTGATCCCAAACATATATCCCTAATCCCCCCCCCTTATCCCCCAGAATGCTAATGTAACTAAAAGCGTATATGCAGTTCCAGATATTTTACAAGTGGTTTCTACAGGTTTAGTGTCAAAGAAGCACTGTAAAAACAATGTTAGAGTGGCCATTATCGTTTGCATGGGCCCACCAAAGTATGGGGGTCATGGAAAGGAAAAACCTTGGTCCAAGTACAAGGAGACCCTACCCCTGAAGTTTTCTGACATAAGACCATTTCTAGGCTCCAGGCAAACTACTCTGTCTGTAGTGCCCATACAGTTATATTTTTCACAGTCTCTGTTGTTGGTATCATGTTTCTGTACTGAAGATCCTGGAATCTCTATATCCTGCACTGAAGTCAGGATGGTGTGGAGTGGCATCTAATTTCAACTCAATTAAAGGGCAATGCAGAAAGCCCTGTCCAGTATGCAGGTCGTTGTTGTTGTTGTTGTTTAAATCTTCTCAGTGTTAAGGGAAGACTCTTTTGACTTGGCATTGTCTTTTTTAGGTACAATTGAAGTGACCGAATACAGGAACAGTAATAAAATTATTGCTACCTTAAGCTAAGCTAAATATTATTCATCTCTTATCACCTCCTTTTTATAGAGAAAGCTTTAAAAATCTACTACTTTAGGACGTTTCATTACTAAAATATTAACTATTAACTATGAAGACTCTGTTGTATATTAGATTCCCAGAAAGTACACAAAGTATGGTTCAAAGTCAAGATCCTTGGACCCCCTTCACACATTTCTCCCAATCTCTTAGCAACCGCCACCAATTTCCTCTGTTTCTGTAGCTTCTTTCTCTAATTTATATTGTAATGGTTTTAAGATTCATCCAATATTGCTGTAAATGATAGAATAGGGACGTTAGGCTGTCATAGATTGGGAGGGGGGGTGGCAGCCTGGGTAAAACCTTGAGTGTGCTCCTCATTTTCTTGCTGCATTTTCTGGTAGGATGGGGGCATACATCTGCACCTCTACAGTTCTGCTCCATTCTGTCTTAGATAGGGTTGTAGCAGTCCAAGCTAATTGATGAAGTCAGGACTGCAATGCAGTCTATGGTCCTTTATTCAGGAGCTTCCTGGCTAGGTTTCCTGGTGTGGGCTGTGTTCAGCAATTGAGTGGAGCTATATACTTGCCCATTGCTAAACAGTGAATGCTAAAATCTAGGTTGTTCAGGCTGCTATGATTTGAGGGGCCAGAAGCTAAACTCAATAGTTGTCAGAGTTGCTCTCCTAACTATTGCTATAGAATATGCCTTTGGGTGCTTGAGGCCACATTTCCTGGAAAGATAGTGTTAGAAGAGATGCTCAGTAATTGGGCAGAAAATATGTTTTCTTCTCAACTTGAGTAGATCTGTAGTATGTAGTCACATCTGGTATATCCTATTTTCTGGGGAATCCAAATCAGGTAGAACTGACAGCAGAGCTTCTGACCAGAGGAGAGCCATTGGTTGGATTTCAGTCCATGATATCTACAAGACAGAACTCAGACCACTAAGTTCTGGGCACAAACTGATTTAAGTCTTGCCCCTTGTTAGTTGAATCGGTCATGAGTGTTATATCACTACAGGTTCATCCAAGATCCCAAGAGGAATGAGTCTGCCAAGAAGTACCCTCACCATGCTATGAAAGCTGGGTGTCCAACTTGGGTTCTCATTCCTACTGGAGAGAATTCAAACCCAACAGAATTTCTTTCTTTCCTATGCTGATTTTGGAGAGGAACAATTTGGTCACAGTGCAGCCAGGCATTCCCTCTATCCTTCCAAACAGCCTGTCAGAGCTGTCTTGGTCTCAGTGATGTGCTTCAGTATACAAAAAGATATTTGACATTATTAGTCATCCAGGGAAAGTAAATTAATCCCACAATGATGTCATTAGCACCCATTATAATAACTATTAAAAAGAAAATAATGAGTGCTACTATACACTACCCAGAAAAGGATGAAAAGGAACTGAAATTCTTGCTAATGGAAATGTAAAACTTTCCCTCCAAAAAAATGTATCTAACAAGTTCTTTATTTTTAATGAATTAAATAGTTTTATAAAAATAAGTGTGAGGAATGTAAGGGATGCTTAGAGAAATGTAAAGAATAGAAAGAAAGAAAGAGAGATGTATATTCAAGAGAGAACAAATGGACTTTTCCTATGGAAAAAAAATTTCTGGAGAATTCCTAGAAAGCTGAAGCATCAGTTTCCCCTTTGACCCCTGAAAATTCTTCAATTCTCTCTGAGACTGGGTAGTTTATATTTTCCCAAGGTCATAAATTTTTTCCCCAGAACTTGGATTTATATGAGACTAAGTAGTAATTGACAATATCCTTGAAAATAGAGTGTCAGTCTTAAAAAAAAAACAACAGGATGAAGCATAAATTAACAAAATATCTCTGAAAAACAAATTAGAATACTTTCATACTTCATTTTATAAATAACACAAAGACACTATATATATACATATATATAAAACATGTGTATATATGTGTATATATACACAAAATAAGCCATACTTATTTTATTTTATTTAAGCCAAATAACTTAATCCTATACTAAATTCTTTGCTGGGAATTTTCTTTCTCTTCTACTTACAATAAACTTTGCTCTTTTCTTATCCTGAGCCTGAGCATCTTTGTTACTCAATATTTTCATTTTTTTAAATATTAAAGCATTTGGGAACCATAGATAGACAGAGAGAGAGAGACAGACCCTCACTGCTCCTGCTTCAGTCTCAGCTTGAGACGCAGGCCAATCTTTTTCTAGGAAAAGTGGAGAATGACTTGTAATGAACTTCAGTCACAATAAAAATTTAAAAAAAATAAAGAAAAGAAAAAAACAATATACCTGAAGTAGAAATACAGTTCTGTCTCCAGGGTGTAGAACAAATCCTGCAAGGCTTTAAAGTCGCTTTTATAGTTAGGGGATTTTGCAAACAGCCTTAGGATAGAATTTTTACATAGAAAAATTAATCTGGGTGCTGTCACAGAGAAAAACAAAAAATAAAACAAAATATTGAACCCTTTAATTTTTGTTTTTGTTTTTGTGTCACATCTGGAGGTGCTCAGGTGTTACTACTGACTGCACTCAGGGGTCATTCCTGGTGATGCTCAGGGGACTATAGAGGACACCAGGGATCAAACGAGGGCCAGCCACAGGCAGAAAAAAATGCCTTACCTACTGGGCTAATGTTCTGTCTCCCAACACTGAACTCTTGATGATCTTTATTTTCTTTTTTGTTTGGGGCTACATCTGGCAATGTTCAGGGTTTCTCCTGGCTCTGCACCCAGGAATTACTCCTTGTGATGCTCATTAACATTTCCTGCTGTACTATCTCTCCTACCCACGATGATGGTCTTTTTATAATCTTACCATGTATCTTGAAACTATTTATTTCTGAGGGGTCTGCCATTTATCCTTCTCTGGGAAATTTCTTATCAAATGTATCATATGGAACTTCCTTCATCCAGCAAAGGCATGACCAAACTGTGATACATACAAAGAATCACTCACTGATAAAACAAACAAAATATAAACAATGCTTTTAATATTCTACATGCAGCAAAGAAAATAAAACTCAAATGTGCTTTCCTAATTAAAATATCAGCCAAAAAGATAACATAGTAAATAATTCCATTTACATAACAAATATGCAAGAAATGTATTATTATCACAATTTTAAAGTTGGGTAAATAAAATATATTTATGAGAAAATGCCAGAAACAAATAAAAAAATGACAGGTCAGTTATTCCTATCTAAAAAATATGACTAAAACAACAATAAACTTTATTTTATTTTAATAATATTGAAAAGGATTTTAAATGATCTTAAAAATCTAATATTGATCTTTTTTTTAATGTGGAGAAACAGACATCCGTTGTTCAGGGCCGAATAGCAATTTGTATAAATGTTTTAAATTGCAAAATCTCTAGACTCCAAAATACTTAAGAAAATAATCACACACGATTGCAAAAATATGGAGTCAAGTATAATCAATGCAGTATTGTATGTAGTCATGCAAAATTCATAAAATGTAAATATGCTCTAACAAGAAACTAGTTTAAATTTTTATTTTGTGTAACAGTGTACTATCAGTCATTTCTAGGGGTAATACTCTTGAGTCTGAATTCCAGTAATGTGATTTATAATAACTTTGAATTTCCAAAGAATTTCAGTCCCTAGCAGGTATATGTCACTGTGCTGAGTGCTCAGTTTACAAAGATAAACAATGCAGACTAGATCCTCAAGGATCTCATATTTTAGCAGAAAAGCTAACCTTGTGAATTAGCAACATCAATAAACCATAAGTGCATATGATAAAGGTGTTTAATGTTTCTAAGGGAGGATAGATAAATATTTTAAAATCAGCCTCTCAACGTTGAATTTACAAGAAATTGATACTTTCCCTAATTTTTCTATTTATAATTTGCACAACTTCACAAATTACCTCTGTGTGTCAGTACTTGAATATGTGTCTGTCTGAAGGAAGGACCTTTAGATATTTCTCTTGTACTACTTATAGTTAAGATCAGGGAAGAGACCATTTTTGGGACTAAAATACAGAGTGAGTTATTTGTCCAGTACAATGGAATAACTCAAGTACTTCTTGAATGGACTGGCTCTAGTGTTTCTTCACAAAGTAATTTTCCAAAATCTCTCAGAAGAGGATTGGAATGATGTTTACAAAACTAAGCTGCTAAGATGTTTTTTCAAGACTAGCAAGAACAAATTTCACTAGAGAGGCATATATCTAATAAACATGACAATTGAAAATTCATAAGTTCTATTCCTTCCTTATTCCCTTAATCTTTGGGGCATATTGATCCAAATTTGATCACTTAGAACTCTACATCCCCAATAGACTGTCTAGAGAAAGTTTTGGTATGAGTCAGTAAAGTTTCAGTACTTGCCAACCCCAATAGGAACTTTGAAAACTAATAACTTTTGTGTTAATTTTTGTATCTACTTTAAAGAAACTAAAAAAATTAATGATAATAGAACAACTCATTGTAGTATGTTTAAAGATAAATCACTGATCAGGCTTTTAAGAAGGAGGATACAAGGGAAGAAGCAATTAATTTAGTTTTTCTTACATAGAACAATGCAAATGTAATAGCCCATTGTGTTCCCAAATTTCAGCGAAGCTTTAAAAATACTGAATAATTTTAACATAATACTGGCTTTACCCAATCTCATTGCTATTCTTCCCAAGTGTTAAAATATGAAGACTTGGTTTGAAGTTAAGAAAACTGTAAGCTCTCATTCTGTATTTCTTCCATGCCTTTGTTATGATACTTTAATATCACCAATATTATTTATTTGTTTTGCCTCAAGTTTGATGCTATATTTCATTCTAAGATGTTTGAATCTCCTAAGAAACTGTGATCAACAAGGCATACATACTTTTCTAAGTCTTCTGTTTATGTATAAAAATGTACACGTTGTCAGAATTGGATTCTCAATTTTCTACACTGATATTTCCTGACTACCCTGGCACAGGCAAAGTACAAACAAACAATACAGTTATCATAAAAACCTTAAGGATTAAGTGCAAATCCCTAGAAAGCTTGCCCAGAAACACCCAGAGCAGATTTTGGAAAATGTGACAATACTTGGAGAAGCATTTGTAAAAAGGTTTTCTTCAAATGTGTGTTAGCCAACCACAGTCCCAGAGAATACCTAGAATTTTCACTAGAGGCAAGTAATGTTGAAAATGCTATAAATATTGTATAAATAATCATTAATTTTTACAATGTCCTAAGAAATCACTATCAATTGCACTCCTGTATGACAGCAATATGACCACATAGCTTTATAGTTAGTCCCAAGGTTACCGAGTTATTGAGTAAAGAAATTAAACTCAGTACACTTTTCCTCAAAACCCAGAGTCAGTCTATTTATTTTACTGACAGGCCATGTGGATGATCAAAAGTCATATTCTCTACAACTGGGATGGATATCAAAAGCAAAATTATGTGTTAACTCTCCATTCTACTTCCATACCAAGAAAAGGCATTGTCCTCCCAACTACTTCTTCTAAATCAGCACAATAAATAATTATTTTAATATTCTTCTTTTGGAATCTAGTGAAATACGTTTTGAGTAAATATTGTACCAGGAAATAATGCCTAGTTTAAAAATATGTTGCTTTACAGACTCACTGAATTATGATGATGGAATTGTACCTACTTGCTGATAAATTAATGTAGGCAGACTGTCAAAAAACAAAAGGTAGAGAATGTTGAAAATGAGATTCTTCAGTAGCAAAAACACGTTTCCTTGTTGATCAAGATTGTAGATGTCATATTTCCTTCATAAAATAATATTTAATATTTCTTATGTTTTGTGTTGATATTGCTTATCTTCAAAATACTTTCTTTTCTTGTATGTCTCATAAATGAATTGCTATTTGCTTTTGTCTTTCTTTTCTTTCTTAGAGAGCCTACTAAAACCCTGGAATGTACACTGGAATCTTCACTAGGAAAAACTGTTATATTTCTTATAAACTAGATGTTAAGATTGCATTGTCAGTATGAAGGAAAATTAAAATTTACCCCCAAAGAGTTCCAAGTTAAACGCCAAGAACTTTTTACAATGTTAATGCATTTATTTTCTTTTATTTCTTTATTATCATCTTTCCATGATGCTTTTCTATTATCCTTCTTTGGTCTCTGTTCCTATATTTACCTTTTTTGATAGGTTAGATTAATTGAATTATCTATTATTTTCTTTCTGGCCTAAAATGTAAATTTATCCCTATTCTTTTCAACTCTTATATTCCCCTATTCTATCTATGTCAAACCACCATCACTACTACCGTACTAACTACTTATTTCTAAGGATATATTCTTCACTCAATCTTTCATTAATGTCAACTCAATAATTGAACAAGAATTTATGGAACATCTATTTTGTACCAGTATCCTTCAGAATGACAAATAAATATTTGGTTGACCACAATGCTTAAGTATCATTGTTCTAAGGAGTCAATATTATTTATAGAAACAGGACATTTCTCCATGTGTTATGTTTTCAAAAATAAAAATAGTAATAATTCATGTAAATTTGGGTCTAAGATTCACTTCTTAAAACTGAACTTGAACACATATTCTAGTTAAACTATTTTTTAAAATACTACTTTAATGACTGTAGAATGTTCAGCCTTAGTTTTTCTACATTCCATTTTTCATTTCTAACTTGTTTTTAAAGAGTTTTATTGTTTAATTCTTTAACCCAAGTATCCTAGAGGTGTGTGGTGGCCTTCAGACACTGAGGAACAAAGGAGTAGGTTGTCCTTAATTCTAGCACCATCTACTAAGCGATAATAGCAACTTCATTAGCTTTCCAAGGTTACTTTCCTCTTTAAAACATGATACCAAATTTCTGAGCAGTTATAATAGCACGTTCCCACTATTCCTGGATCACACCCATTACAAATCCATACTATACTCTATGTTTCTGACCTGTTATACAATCAATGAGAAGTTTCCTGGGCACCAATCTCAAGTTTGTATAATTGACTAGAGTACACGGTGAACTCAAGAAGCCTATTCTTTTACTCACAAAATCATGAATTTATTATAAAAGTTCCAATATACGAAACAACAGGAATAATAGGTCAAGTATAGGGGCAAAACAATGAGATTTTCTGCCCTTTTAAGGTATATCATTCTCTCTAAATACTCACATGTTTATAACCTTGAAAATTATTTGAAGAACTCCATCCTTTGGGTTTTTTCAAAGGCTTCATTACACATAGACAAGGCAGGACTAAACTCTCTATTAGCAACTGAACTCACCACCCAATCCCCACTGCCCTGGACACCAGCCCCTATTTACAGGTATTTCAGTGATCTTAATGCACAAAATACATATTTCAAGTAAATCACAATATTGCAACTGTTCTTTTAGTACATTTTTCTACTAGACATGTGACATTGTAGGAGTTATTAACTTTGGCATGTGGGGGGGTATATCTGATGATGCTTGGGGTTACTACTGGCTCTGTACTCAGGAATTAGTTTTGGCAGTGCTTGAAACCATATGAAATGCCAGGGATCTAAGCAAGGTCAGCCTCATACAAGACAATTCCCTACTTATCACTCTAACCTTTTATTCACATTTTTAATTTTATTTATTCTGTAGATGTTTAGAAGTTGGTCAAATGATACAAAGAAGTATTGTAAATTGTCCTTGATAAAATCTGCCAATGTGCTTTCTACAAGTGTTGAACACACATGCCCAGCCTTCTCCCCTATATTAAGTAATATTTAAAGTTATAAATTAATTTAATGCATGAAAGAATACTTTCTATTATATAAACAAATATTTTATTATGAACCATGTCTAATACAATAGATTTATTGATTATTAGAATTTCTTTGTTTTATTTCTTTTTATTTGTAATATTTCATGTCATTTGTATTTTTAGACAGATTTATCAGACATCTTTTTATTAAATGCTCATTTTTACTAGAATAATTTGGTTTGGGTGTTAAATTTAATGTTTTGATTAAATTCAGCATTTGATTTAATGCTTCATTAAAGAAACTACTCATACAATATTTATTAAAAAATATACTGATTCTAGATTTCAGCTGAGCACATAGGGATTTCTCTCTTCTGAGTTCCCACTAAAATGATGACACAGTAATAAAGAAGGAAAGAAAATCAGAAAAATGCAATGAAATATTTCAACAAATTAGTGTATCTAAAAATGGATGAAAATGTATCACAGTGCATGATTAAGCCTAGGCACATCAAAATGTAAACATATGTGAAGATTTTTGTACATTAGTTATGCTTCAATGAAACTAAGAAAAATAAAAACAGGTGCTAAGTAGATATTCCACATGCTAGAGATAGCTACATATGCCTTTTATGCTTAATGTTTTAAATTCAAGCCCTAGCACCATATGTTCCAGCCATGAACACTGCTATGTATAGTCCTAGAGTCCCCTAGCACCACTGATCATTTGAACTGCATTAGAAACACTGAATTTCACTGGCAGGCTCAACCATTGAAGATCCAGGAAGTTTGGCTGAATATCATAGTCCCCTGAGCTCAAGTCCCCTGAGCATTATTTAAGAGAAATCCAAAATACAATAATGATAAAAAAAGAGTTGGGAGCATTTTTGTAATGGAAAGAAACTAGACTAGGAAAGCAAGTATACATGAAGAAAATCCCTATGTTTAGAAGAACTGAGACAGTGTTTTAATGAAAAGCATGAACTTGAAGAAAATGGCTAGCTCTACTCTTGAAAAATTACTGCTGATTCCCAATATACACTTGGTTATCTTCATAAAGAGAAAATTATTACTCAGACAAACAACAGAACCCTGGGTGACACTATATATTAAGTGAAATTAAGCCAATCATATATAAAAATAATGGTATGATCTCCTTTATATATAAAGTCTAATTAATTATATAATATATAATATATAATAATATGCAGAATATATCGAAGCAAAAAATAGAATTGATATTGGATGGATAGTGGGGTCAAAAGATGAGAGAAATATTGATCAAAGATTACAAAGGTATAACTTTATGGACTAAGGCTAGAAATTTACTGTCCTGCATTAAGTGAATAGTTAATAAAACTGAAACTGTAAATTTGCTGAAAGATCTTAAGGGCTCTTGCCACACACAAACAAAAATTGATGAGTATATGATGAGAGTAATGGGAAATATCAATTAGAAATATAAGGGAAGGTGAAAAAAGAATGAAAAGTCTATCAATTTCAGAGAAGTTCAGGGATGGTGATGATAATTAGTTAAGACAGCTGAGATGGGGTAGGGGAAAATGTCGTTTGAAGAAATAGTTTTGTGGGCCTAACAGGATAAGGTACAATGCATCTTTCTCATGACCAATCAATAACCAGGAAAAGACAATTCGTGGTCTGCCACCAATAGGTAAAGACAAGGCTCAGGACACACTTCTATATTAAGACAGAACTAATTCAGGAGGTGCTGAGGCTGTGGCTCAAATCTCAATCTATACACTGAAGGAAAAGGAGCCAATCTGATTTGAGTAGAAGTTTTAAGAATTGGGAATAAAAATTAAACCCAAAGTTGTTTTAAGGGCTTCCTTTATTTAAAGAATAAAGAGACAGACGTCCCTCTAACTTAAGAAAAAGTTAGGTGATTGTACCACTGCTTAGTTATATAATAGAAATACTTGCACACAACTAAGTGAATGCAGCTGTCTTATTAGCAGGCCAACTGGGATCAACTGAGCCAGAAAAAAATATATATTCAGAAATGCTACAATTAAAATTCACTTTTAAAAAAAAGTAAGTATGCTTTTTATAGCCCTAAAGCTATAAGGATCAACATCAGCGAAGTTTGAAAGCAATGCCTGCAATAAAGTGACAGTTATGGGCTAGAGAGATAGCTTAAAAGGCTGAGCATGTGTTTTGCATGCAGGAGATCCAGAGTTATTCCCCCAAACACTACCATATGTAACCCCAGAGCACTGAACCTTGAGAAGCTCATGAGCACCACTGAGTGGGCCTCAAAATCCAAGCAAACAAACAAACAAAAAGTAAGAGGTATGACTTCATTAGTTTTTCTCAATTCCTAAATATATTCTCAAAGCCAATAAAGAAATTATTCTGCAACTATTGCCTCTACCTACTTGCCCTCAATCTGCCTGATATCAGCTGACTCTCTGGAGAAAAAGTGACAGTTTTTGAGCAAAAAACAGTCTTTGGAACGCTGCCATTCACCTATTAAAGTGAAATAAGGAGAAATCTGTATTCATACTGTTGTGTCTGCATAGATAGGTATCTGCAAGTGGAGAGCATCTGCATTATTGCTGCCAGAGCCTAACTCTGTCCTGTCTCAGAAGGTAACACAGCCTGCTAATAGGGACGATGTAAAATATTCTTCCTGCAGACTACTTAGGCCTCCAATGATGGATTTCAAACTCACAAAAAAGACCAGAGCCATGACTCAGGGAAAAGAATAATTATCCCGAGAGATCTGAATCTGCCATAAGAGAAACCTAGGTCTTGTGTCCTATAAATTTGCCTCAAAAACTTCACACACTATAGCTAGGTACTTTCATTTAACTGTACAAATGATCTTGGTCTAATTTGCTCCCACAAAGACTAATATTTATTCATCCCACATCGTCATCATCTTCACCATAATCACAGTCACTTAATAAAGATGCCACATCGATAACGTGTCGGGCACTTTGTTAGACATTTCTATAAAATTTATCTCCATGAGGACAACAATGCTATGAGACAGGTACTATTTATTTGCCATTTAATAAACAGGAGAAATATATGGTAGAAAATAACTAAGAACTTGACCTGGATCATGCCATTACTAAATGGCAGCATTAGCACTTAAACCACAGTTTCTCTGAGGCCAAAGTTTTTGCTTAAAGTCACTACATTATAAATAATCTGCCAGTTCCCTTTAGAGACTTTTAATTTCCTTCAAGGCAAGTTTAGAGAATGGGATCATTCGAGGTGTAATTGATTTCCAGTTTCTCTCTGTCCTGGCTTCCTTTAAAATAGGTCCAGGCATATCACTTTATCCCCTGTCACCATCCAGTTCTAGACTGGATGTTCCTTGTCTAGACTGATTAATTCCAACTATCATTATCTTAGTAGACAATTCTCTATTCTAACTACATTCACTGCTCTGAATGGCAAGTTGACTACCATAAAGTGATATACATGATACCCCTTCATTAACAATAGTGCAGACCACAGAGTCAAAAGGAAAGGAGAGAAAGAGAGAGAGAAGTTAAATGCCTGCCCTAGAGGAAAATAGGGGGAATGGGGTGGGTGGAGGAAAAGTAAGGACATTGGTACATTGGTGGAAGGAAACATGGACTTGTGAAGGGTGGTGTACATTCTATAGCTGAAACTCAATCATGAGCAATTATGTATCTATGGTGCTTAACTAAAGTAATTATTTTAAAATAAAAATATACAAAATAAATTAAATAAATTAAAATAAAATTGGGTCCAGAAGCTGGAGCAATAGTACTGAAGATAAAGTGCTTGCCACGGCTGGCAATGGCTTCAAACCAAAAATATTTAAATAAAATAAAATAAAGTATTTACTATCCAAAAATACTGAAAACTTATGCAGTTTCCACATCATTATCTCTGTTGCCATTGTTTCTGGAGACAAACTTCATTTTTCTCATCTAGTGATGAGTCCATTTTTGGATTTCCTGGTTCTTCAATTCAATCTATTTTCTCTGAATACAAGTTACTTTTCACACTTGGACATTTTTTCTACACCTGAGCTCTAAATTTTAAATTTAATAATAAAGTATATTAATAGTTGTTCCCCATATCAATAGCCTATACCTCCCACAACAAGTCTAGCACCAAATTGGACTTAGATGGTCTGGATATACCTTACCAGGCCTTGCTTTTGGGAAAGAGAAAACTGATCATTGAAAACCAGTGGAATTCCAACTAGTTTTTCTCTAAATTTTACTCCTTTATTCTCATCCGCAGTATCTAGCAGTAAACACAGAGAGTTCACAAGCAAATGTCAAAATACAGAATACCTGACCAGTGTTTGCAGTCATTATTCATTCTATAGTAAGAGCAAGAGAAATTGGTAGCCAAAATAGGACTCAGACCAAGGACTGTATCTAACCTAAGTTTATGACAGCATGAGGCAAAAGATTTAATGAGAGAAGTAAGAAAACCAGTTTGCTTTCATTTCCTGACTCCCTGCCTGATCCTACACTTTCTAACATTTGTAAGGCAGAGCTTTTAATGGGCTGGTAGTCAGTCCCCAGAGAAGTACAACTGAGCTGAATCTGAAGTCTGTTTGCAACTAATAAGGTCAGAGTGTGAATGTATAACCTCAAATGGAATATTAATATATGGTCACTCAGAGTGAGGAAATTTAATGTTCATAATTTGCACCATTAAGTAATAACAATAAAGTACCAGAAATACTCTGTACTAATCATATATCTGACTGGCCAAAGAGGGTGAAAAGCAGTATCTGGCAATGATTTATACTACTCGAAATTAACTGTACTTAGATCTCTTAGTTTCCTGGACCCAATTTGCAATGTGAGGTGGAGCTCCCCACACAGACAATGATAATTCAATTATCAGCTAATTATCAAACAATTTAATTACATTTTTACTATCTATCCGGAGATATTATCCAGCCCCACCAGTTAAAGGTCCAGTCCTACAAGATTTGTTATTTCTCATGCACACTTCAGTTACCAGTTTCCTATGTTTCTGAACAATAGCCTATAGATCTGCTAAAATGCCTTCTTTGAGTTTGATTGATTTGCAAAAGAAATGCATAATTCTCAGAGAACCATTTTATTCACAAGAATCCTGTTTTAGAAAAATGGATATAATTGATTAACAGTCAAAGGAAAGACGTATATAGCGTAATGGATAGGGAGGGAAAGGGGCATTTCCATAGCCTTTTAAAGAAGATTACTCTCCTCCAATCTATGTTCAACAACCTTAAAACACTGTTTTTTTTTTAAGCAGCTTATATTACATAGAAAATGTTGATGAAATCATGCACCAATGGAAACTGAATTTATTCTCCAGTCTTTCTTCCTTGGACACGGTGCCAGAGATTGAACAATAAGTTCTGGTCTAATCACACAGTTGACTCCATTGTCAACCACCTCACACCCCTAGATATCACCTAAAAGTCACTTCATTAGCTAGCAAAAGACATATTTTTTTGTTCTCTTTACAAGAATTCCAAAATTGAAGGATCTGTGTTCCTGGGACCCTAATTGAAGACAAATATTTATGAGAAATACATTTTGGCATCTTAATGATGATAAATATATTTTCTTCAAAATCAATGTGTCAAGCAAAATCTAGAAGGCTTTATCTGGAGTCAAAGTATAATTGGACTCCCTCACTGATACAGGTTATTGTATCTTTTGCTTCATTGAGCTAATATAATTTTTTAAAAAAATCATGATTAATAAAATGACTTATGGCCCTTATATGTTGGTCCATAAGTATATACATATTTTTAAAATAAAAAAAACATTTTTGTCTATATACTCACAAACACATTAGCATGTGGTTAACAATATAATGACTTGGTGGGATCATCTTTTCTTTTACATCCTTGTGTCCTAAGCATAAGTTGGTTTATGTTCCTAAAGATCCACTTCCTTTTTCTGGAGTTTACAGACATTGACTCACATGTTAGTCACTAAAGTGAATGTCACTCTTCTGACAATTCTTCAAGTCCTTCCTTATTCAGAACTCAGTGTCTTGAAATTAATGCTTTAAGCATAATCACAGTCACATTAAAACTATTATTCTCCTTCTTTAATTTTACAATCAAATCTGTTCAAAATAATATCGCACTAGTGTTTCCTTAGATTTATTTTACCAGTTTTTGATTTTGAGTATAGGATGCAAGGACTTCATCTGTGCTAAGCATCTTACTAATTGGCAATGTTTATTAGCATTTTTTCAACATCTGTATTCTAGTAACATGGCTCCAACTAGGAATGATCCACTAACACAAGGCATTTTTTTAACCTACAAGAATTAAATTTAAACCCCCCTGCTACTTAAAATCTCCATTTTACATTAAAGTGAATCAAAGCTGTCTCCTTGCCTTTACTGAAATAAGAGTCTAAGTATTCTATATTCTAAGCAAATAGCCCCAAGATAAATGGTCCTGATTAAGACCACTGCTACTGATATATGACTATATTGTTATTCTGAAAATAAAGGATTTCCTTTTGAGAGTATCTACACTTCAGGAGTTTGTATTGATTAGTGGATCCTGTGCTCGGAGTCACAAATGAGGATGTGGGTGCTGATCGGGGAATAAGAGAGAACCTCCCGGGTAATTAACCATGTGGAGAAGAATTTCACATTCATGTCATAGCCAACCCAAGATGATATTTCATATAATTAGACAAATCTTTCTGCTTCCATTGAGATATTATAATTGATGGCCTCTGAATTTAGTTCTTTATTATTACATAATAGCGATGCTGAAATTGTGTGGATTAAAACATTGATTAATGCTTACAAGTTTAAAGGTTCACAGGTGGTTCTAGAAGCTGACATAGATAAGGCTTGACTTCACCAGCTCCTAAGTCTAGCATTGGCTAGGCAAAGATGCTGAAGACTCATGTATATATTTGGCCAAAAGTGGTAAAGAAAATCAAACTGAATTAGAGTATTTTTAATTCTTCCATATTGTCTATATATATGTTTGTACATATTTACAGATGTGTATATATACATGCATACATATATATATATATTTACACACATGAACAGAAACCACAGGCCATTTAGATGACTAATTTCTTTTTCTTTTTCATTCTTTTTTTTTTTCAGTCATTCCTGGTGATGCTCAGGGGTTACTCCTGACTATAAACTCAGAAATTGCTCCTGGCTTGGGGGACCATATGGGACTCGGGGAGCTAGTCACAGTCCGTCCTAGGCTAGCGTGTGCAAGACAGACACCTTAATGCGTGTGCTACTGCTCTGGCCCCTGATGACTAATTTCTTGCTAAATTAAATCTATTTTAGCACTGGTCTATTCTGTGTCTTTGGGAAATTTTGTTGGAGTTTTTGTGTGGCCTAGCATGCAACAATTTTAGTCACAGTTTTATAACAGAAGCAAAGTGGAATTCTTAAATGAGTTTTTCAAGCCAAGTACTGGGGCATATTTAAAATGTACTCCTAAGAAAATATCTTGATTTGACAGCAGGTATTTCTGTGCACTGACCAGTGGCTTCACAGCAAAACAAAAATATGACATTCATATTTTCGTTTCTGCCTCTATAGTTTTGTTTGCCAAGTTAATGGGCCTCCACTTAGTCAATAGTTTTATATGATTCATCCACTATTTCAATAGGCTTATAATTTCTGTTTTTAATTATAGTCAATTCCCTGTCAAAAATGTAGAATATTTAAAATCCAATGGACAAGAAAGAATTCATTCTGTAACATCACTAGCAGTTGTTTGGAATTAGAAACATCTCTACAGTTGAATCATCATTTGTTTTTTATTTTTTCCCTTTTGCTTTTGTGTGTGTGTGTGTGTGTGTGTGTGTGTGTGTGTGTGTGTGTGTGTGTGTGTGTGTGTGTGAGTGAGTGCTCAGGGGATTTCTGCCTGGCTTAGAAATTTCTCCTGGCCAAGCTGGAGCAATAGCACAGTGGTAGGGCTTTTGTCTTGCACACAGCTGACCCATGAGGAACCTGAGTTCAATTCCCAGCAACTCATATGGTTCCCCAAATCAGTAGCAATTTCTGAATGCATAGCCTGAAGTAACCCCTGAGTGTCACCAGGTGTGGCACGAAAACCAAAAAGAAAGAAATTTCTCCTTGCTCAGAGGACCAATGGGATATGGGGAATGAATTCGTGTTGGCCACATGTAAGACAAATGCCCTACTCACTATGTTATCACTCAGGCCCCAAATTATCCTGTTTTTAATACGATTACAAAGTACTATGATAAAAATAAATTCCTGGAATACATTCAGAATGAAAATTCAATGATGTGGAATTTCTGTTATAAGTATCAAGTCTCATTCTCAAAGTTTTTGTTCTCAAAAGCTCTGAGGAGTCATTAAAGATCAAAATATCTTTGGCTCTAATAGATCAAAATTAAAATTATCTTATTGAGAGGAATGTATTTATGATGATGTTACATAGGAAAGAAAGGGATTATAATTTATCAAAGCTTTATCTGTGGTTAATTATAATACACCAAGTAACCAGTTAAAAGAAGTGAGAATAAGAAATTTAAGGCATTGCTCTGGGGCAAAAAATGAAATGCAGTTCTTCAAGAAAAAAAAACAAATATTATATATGCTATCTCCTAGAGATCAAATTCTATTCTGCATTTTTTAAAAAAGACATTTCAGAAAATGTATGCCATGCTCTTGTTTTAAATGAGTTTCTATTTAACTCTTGTCGGAAAATTCAATGATACTAGAAAAGCTCAAAGGTCCAAGTTTTGGATGATCATTGGTTCATCAAAGAATAGAAAAGTGTAGTCAAATTATTTAGTCATATCAGAATAGATGAGAGTAGTATTCTGTACCAAAATCAGACTTTGTTTTTCCATTAGTTTTTTAATTTATCTTTACAGCTTTAGTTTATTTTATCAACATACCTTCCCTTGAAGAGTTCAGAGAAAGTTACATAAAATTGGAGCACTTTGCAAGCAAAGAGGTGAAATATAAAGTAAGCAAGTAATGTGTCAATAAAATAATCAGCAACAATTTTAAAATTAGAACATCTCTAGGACACTGGTTTCTCCAAACTGCCTGTAAATTTGACAAACATTTCTGGTTTCTAGTTGCACTCTATGTAGATGAGGAATGGAATGCAGCTAAATCAGTTGGTAAATACACTTAATTCTGAATTCTTACTATTTATATATTTTTCCTATATTCAGTCTTGTACAACTTCCATCCATTCTCTGACTCTATTCTAACCTGAGGAAAATTACTGAGTAAAGATGAAAGATGAACTTGCCTTTATATGATCTGCTTACTCTGTTTTAAAAACTCAGATTAATAATTAAAAGCAGGGGCCCAGGAGATAGCATGGAGGTAAGGCATTTGCCTTTCATGCAAAAGGTCATCGGTTCGAATCCCGGTGCCCCATATGGTCCCCCATGCCTGCCAGGAGCAATTTCTTAGCATGGAGCCAGGAGTAACCCCTGAGCACTGCCGGGTGTGACCCAAAAACCAAAAAAAAAAAAAAAGAAAAGCAAAGATGGCAAAGCAATATTTTTTCATAGATTTTATTACATGGTATGACTCCTAGAACAAAATAAGCCATAAGGACAAATCATCATAGGGAATTTACAGAGTGGCTAAAACTCAAGTTGTACCATCAACCAAATGCCATGAAAACATGTGTTTATCTATTCTGGGATCTTCTAATGATTATGTAGCTTCTATGAGCCTTGATTCTTACAATTGAAAAGTCTGTATCATTCTTATTTCAAAGGATTCTTGGGAATATTGAATTTATATATAGTACTTAAGTTTAATAAGCATTGTTTCCTTTATGTAAATTCTGTTGAAAAAGAAATGGCAGGATATTCCATTTAATTCAAGAATTCAAAGAAAGCAAAGGAAAAGATTCATCTAAATTATCTAATGTGGGGCCCTGAAATGGTTTACAGATGTGTGCCTTATAAATATGAAGTCATAAGTTTAATCCTGACACTTCCGTATATGAACTGAGTGAGGAGATCTTAATGATACAAGCGTTTGGGACCCTGACTACATAATGAAGTATGTGTGATTTCTTGTACACTATATTCAGGCATATGTAAGCATAAAAGTAACAGTGTGAAATCCCTCTTAAAATCCATAACTGAAAATTTCAATCAAATTTTGTGATTACCAGTCATCACAACTACAACAGAAAGAAAAATAAGTAATTTATTTTTGAAAAGTGGAATTTCTCAAATAAAGTATTAAAATCAAATAAAGGGGGACAACCAGAGGATAGCACAGCAGTAGGGCATTTGCCTTGCATGTGTCTGATCTCAGACAATCCCCGGCATTCCTTATGATCCCCAAAGCCGGGGCAATTTCTGAGCACATAGCCAGGAGTAACCCCTGAGTGTCAATGGGTGTGGCCAAAAAAAAACAAAAACCAGAAACAAAAGAAAAATCTGAAAAAGTAAAATATTTAATATAGTCATGACTATATTATTTTTTATTTTAAAGGTATATTCAGAAATACAATGACTAAATATTTTCAAATAAGAAATGGTATTGATTCATTACATAAAATACAATATTATTTGAGCATTCATGGAAATATAAATAATGTTATAGGAAAATTAAGTAAGGTAGGCATAACTTCATTGTAGCATATACACATATACACTGAAATTAATTATTAGTTATTTTTTGATGTGTCGTCATTAATCTATAGTCTCAGTTATTCAAATAGTAATAGTCTCTATTTGCTCTGAAATAAAAGTAGTTGAAATAAATTCTATAACCAGTAGATTTTAAGTAAGGGAGGTTATCCTACACAACCTGAAAGACCTTAGAAGTAAAATTAAAACATCCCAAAGAAAGGGAGGATTCTCCCCATGAACTGTAGCTTTAATTAAAACTATAGCTTTATTTAAAAACACTTTTATTATAACACTAGGATTTTCCAAATGGTCCACAAAAAGTCATCAAATTACACATCATTAAATGTGTAACAATAATTCGACCATCATTATGACCTTTCCTTCACCAATATTCCATTCATTATGATAGCCTACCCCCTTGCAGACCCAATCAAATTAACTTCATGTTCTTTGTTACAATTCAAAGGCAAATGGAATTATCAAAATATAGATCAAAAGATTCTAATTGAAATAACTTATATTTCCATGGTGTCATTAAAATCACTATTTAAGGATTTACTGGGCTATGATTGTTTGGTGTGCATTCTGTGTTACTGTTTAGGCTCATTGAGTTTGGCAGATTACTGTGTAACTTTCCTATCAGAATTCCTCTAAACTGTGCCAAGACTACTATAACATTTTGAGGTGTCATGCATGTGAGGGACAATATATATAGATGTGAAATAAATCTGGTGATTTGGCATTTTGATAAGGTTAAGTTGTGGAGTTGAGCCATTTCTGTCAGAGCATGTAGGATACAGCATTGATTTTTTTTTTTTTTTTGGGTCACACCCGGCAGTGCTCAGGGGTTACTCCTGGCTCCCTGCTCAGAAATTGCTCCTGGCAGGCATGGGGGACCATAAGGGGCACCGGAATTCGAACTGATGACCTTTTGCATGAAAGGCAAACGCCTTACCTCCATGCTATATCCCGGGCCCACAGCATTGATTTTTCACAGGTATTCTGGTCTGGGTTGATACCTCTGTGGCATTCCCAGAGTGGGTGGGTCCAGATTCCACTTTCTACATGAACCAGAGCAGACTGAAGTTTTAGTTTATAACTAAATGTTCCAGTTAATCTATAGAAATATAGACATAGGGGCCTGGAGAGATAGCACAGCAGTGTTTGCCTTGCAAGCAGCCGATCCAGAACCTAAGGTGGTTGGTTCGGATCCCGGTGTCCCATATGGTCCCCTGTGCCTGTCAGGAGCGATTTCTTAGCAGACAGCCAGGAGAAACCCCTGAACATGCCGGGAGTGGCCCAAAAACCAAAAAAAAAAAAAAAAAAGAAATATGGACATAGGTATAGATACATGTAAATATACACCTATGTATATTTAGTTCAAAGTAAGTAAAGTTTATGTCTCTGTACATGTGTGTAAAATTTTATATGTATATATAATATATGTGCATATGTGATTATATGTGTTTAATGTGTAAATGGTAGAACTATGTAGCTTCATTCTTTCTGCAGTGCATATAAAATCTTTGTGGAAAAAATTTAATTTTTATTGTAATTGTATATGCTAGACTTTCTTTACTGTAATCAATAAAAAATGGACAACTCATAAACTGTAGTGGTTGACTGGGACAGGTAACAAATAATTTTCATGCAGACAGACTGTCTAACTTGGGGGGAGGCTGAAGACTTTTATGAATTTAGATGACCAATCCCTATTTTTCATTCTTCTCAAACACTCTGGAAATGACTTCAACTTGTAGAAAGATCTAACTCAGTCTTGCCTAATTTTTTCTACCTGGCCTATTACCAGACTTTAATGTCATTTTGATTCTTCCTATGCTTTCACCAACGTTTAGAAGCAGATTTTACAAGTTCAAAATTGAAAAGGTTCAAAAACCATTCCTTTGTAAACCCAAGTTCTCAGAAAAAAATGAAGTCTCAAGTGTTAGTTTTTTGTTCCTTTCATTTCCAGACAAACATACTCAATACCTTCAGATTTGAGAATATGATTTTTCTTGTCGCCCCCCCCAAATCTTCCAGACACACCCATTGTTCCCAGAATTATATACAGCATAATATTGCAATGAGAGCAAGAGTCAGCTATGAATTGAACACGAGCATTTCTCTAGCTCAGACAAAGCCAGGAAAGTTTGCTTTGTGCACTTTTCAGCTGATGTGCAGTTTCCTATTATGTGAGAGAGCAGACCACAATCCATCTTCCTTTGGAAGGTTGTGACACGCTGCTCTGCAGTTCCTAATGAACTGGCAAGGCCAATTAAGTGCTGCATAGAATACCCGTACCCAACTCACCCAATGAAGAACAAATAGATGCGTTTAAACTCATCTTTTGTACATGAAAATTGCTGGGAAAGAGAGCCTTTGTGTTATTTTCTAGAGATGAGCAAAGCAGTTGCCCAAATTCCCCAGACAAATGTCTTCTTTCCTTTAGGAATCTCATGGCCAACTAGGTACAAATAACATTTACTGATGTTCTAATATTCAATGCATGCTAACCTAGTCAATTTCATGCTGGTCATGTGTAGTTTTCACAATAACTACAAGATAGATGTAAGGACCACTGTGATGAAAATATTGGCATGCAATAGACTTGTGAAATTATATGACTAAAACAATAGCAGGTCTGAGATTCAAATGCAGATTTCCTAACACCAAAATGTGATGTTCTTTCTCTCTTTTATAGCTTTCCCGTGTAGCATTTGCATTTGCAAGATGACTCATTTCAGTGGATTAATAGTGTTGATAGGAGATACCTCAAAATATCTTCTGTGGACATTCCCTCTTTTTTTTAATGAATTTTTCCTCTGTAATTCTTTTGATGGATTTTACAAACAGACTAAAATGTGGGCGGGGATGAAGTGAGACTCATCCTGATCATTAAAATAGAGTAAACTTGAGAAATATGAGAGGCTCTATACTCTCTTGGTATGTTCAGTCTTTGAAAAGGAAGGTGAGACCATGGCAGACAAAGGCATCAGCAAAGGGAAAAATCATGCAAGGACTCTAACCCCCTTTCTTTGGACTCTTGCTGGCATCAATCTGTCTTTGAAGAGCTCTAGAATAAACCTAAACCTATTCCTTTCACATAAAGTTGACAGCAATGTTCTGTTCCTCAGAATCAAAAGAGTTCTGATATAGTAGAGAAGTTACAGAACATACTTAGTCATTGGAATAAAAGCAGGACCTGTGCTTGATTTTGTGTCAGGATCCTTTTTGATGCATTATTGTAGAAGGATAAGAAAATCTCTATATAAGACAAAGGGAGGATGGGTAACTCAAATTGAAATTGAAGTCAAGCTAGGTGTTAGTTAAAGCCACTGTTGATACAGGTGAAAGATATAAAAAGAAAAAAATTGGGGCCCGGGAGATAGCATGGAGGAAAGGCGTTTACCTTTCATGCAAAAGGTCATCGGTTCGAATCCCGGTGCCCCATATGGTCCCCTGTGCCTGCCAGGCGCAATTTCTGAGCATGGAGCCAGAGTAACCCCTGAGCACTGCTGGGTGTGACCCCCCCCCAAAAAAAGAGAGACTCAATTTCTTGGGGCCCGGGAGATAGCATGGAGGTAAGGCGTTTGCCTGTCATGCAAAAGGTCATCGGTTCGAATCCCGGTGTCCCATATGGTCCCCCGTGCCTGCCAGGAGCAATTTCTGAGCATGGAGTCAGGAGTAACCCCTGAGCACTGCTGGGTATGACCCAAAAACCAAAAAAAAAAAAAAGAAAAAAATCAAAATTTAGGACCACTGGTAATGTCACATTTACAAAGAGTGGAACCAGATGTAAAAAGAAAAAAGAAGTCAAGGGCTAAGAGAAGTAGAATAGTGCTGAGTTATAGAAATTAATGAGTGCATTCCATAGAGGAACAAATCTTCAATAGCAATTAGTGCTTTTAAGAGGGTGAACTGATAGCTGGAAAAAAAAGAATTATAGAATTATTATATTTTGACTATAGAGAAGTGTTATACACATATATTATATAAAAATATAGGCACCAAAATCATATTTCTATAGATTATGGAGTAAGAAGGAGCAGGGAAAGTTGGGACATTGTGTATAGTTTATTCCTTTCTTATAGTACTTCAAGAGTGAATAGAATGAAAAAAAGGTAGTAGCTTGAGAGAATAGAAAACAGCTTTGTGAATTTTTAGTATATGGAAAATTCAAGTAACCTATTAGCTATGGAGAAAGTACATTCATTTCCTATAGCAATGGACTAGTAACTAGTAACTATGAGGCACAAAATTTTCCATAATATGCATACTCTCCTTTTTTTCTCTTAACAAATGCTCTTCTAACATCCTGTCTGTAAGCAAAATTTGTGGCTGCTCAGCTAGATGATACAGCCAGCTCCAGTCTCTGTAGCTGGCATTTTACATATACCAATTTTCATCAATGTATATAAATAATGTGTAGCATGTAGATAGAGTACATATACACAATGGAATAATACATAGTTATAAGGTATGATGTAATAATGCAATTTGCTACAACATGGATGGAACTGGAAGTTATTATGATAAATAAATTAAGCTAGAAGAAGGATCAGTACAGAATGATATCACTTATATTTGGTACCTAGAATGGCTGCACTAAGACATTTAGTGGTTTAAACAGGAGTTGTTGATAACATATTAGGCCCCAGAGTATAGTGAGGAGAAGGAAAGAAATTGACTGGAGAAAGAGAAAGACATATATTAAAAGACAAGGTATAGGAGACAAGGGGTCTGAGGTGCTGCATTTATTGGTGTTGAGAAAATATTCAAGCCAGAATGTAATCATGAGATCCAAACATTAACAACAAAAATTAAAAATGAGCTATTATGCTGTTAGGTTGGGGCGTGAGGTACTGGCATGGGATAAACTCTAGTAACATTGGTGGAAGAAGTTTGACACTGGTGATACTGGTGATGGGATTCGTCCTGAAATGTTGTGTGTCTAAATTCCAACTAAGAGTAACTTTGTAAATCACAATGGATTAAATTAAAAAAATTTTAAATAATGTGTACAACTTTACATCTCCTCCTTAAATTATATGTCTTGCCCTCCAAGTGAGCGCTATTGTTTCACTGTGACTTAAATATATACTCATTTTAATCGAACAATTCAATCAGTATGCTAAGGAATAGATTGAAGAATGACACAAGGCATTTGGGGCCCAATGGAGTGAAGTTGCCCATCTATTCTTCATCTGAAATTCCATAGACTTTTGGACAGGTCTGAAAGACAGAGAGAAAGACAGAGAAAAAGAGACTAATCACATCCTCTCTTCTCTCAATATCTGCTTCCCTATTTCTCTCTCTTCCTCTCTCTCTTTCTCTCTCTTTCCTGCATTGTAGGTAACTTTTATCTTTGGAAACAGCTTTCTCAAACAGTAGATTTTCTGGGCATGACAACTTTAAAATTTTTTCTCATTCAGCTTTATTTCCTGAAACAAACTAGGATTTTCTCTTTCCTCCCAAATTCAAAAGCTTCTGTGAAGGTCTACTTGGCTCAGATTCTCAACTTTGGGTCAACAATTTTTTGGCAGGTAAAAAGCATAGGAACTTGCATTTACTTATTTTTTTCAATGATTTACATTTGAAACAAAGCACATTGCTTTCTTCAGAAGACTGACTCGAGCACTTTCGAAAGTTTTATACTATTTACTCTGCTTCTTGGAACTCATATGTCAAAAAGTATTCTTTCTCTCATACAAGATCCTGAAAACAAACATGATTGACTATAGGATAAACCTTTGCCCTCCTCTCATTTTTTTTCTGGGTTTTTTTTTTGTTTGTTTGTTTTTTAAAGAAAATAAGGGCATGAAATAAATTTACAGGAATTAGGTTTAATTTATTCTTCAATGGTAGTTTTATCTGTGAAATTTATACAAGGAAGTGATGTTAGGAAGAATAATCAAATCAGAGCCTGATGAAAACATGTTTGTAAAAGGAATCTGGAATCATTGACTTAAAGAAACAAGATGTGCATTAAGGAAAATTACGGCACATAGAATCTCACCTAACATCAATATCTTGGTGTTCTAAACAGGATATATTTAAAAAAGACTTCTCTGAAATCTTCATCAGGTGTGTGTTTGTGAAGTAGCACAGTAAAGATTCTCTTCTTTGGCACCACGCTGATATAGGCTCAGAAGTAAAGTATACAATATATACCATATTTATTTGTGTATAATGTGCACCCATGTATAACACACACCCCTAATTTTCTATTAAAATCGGTATAAAATTTTGTTTCACACCAAGCATTGTAATTGACCAAAAAAAAAAAAAAAAAAAAAAAAAAAAAAAAAAAAAAAAAAAAAAACAAAAACAACAACAAAAAAAAACGTTGTTGAACACGTGCGGCCATGATAAAAATCATTTATTGACAACGTAAACTGGTATAAACATAATACCGAAATAAAATGACCGGTAACAATATTTATTTAAAATGCTTCCAAGTCAGATTCATCATCAGATACACCAAAGAGTTGTTCCCATTCTTCTAGAGTTAATTTTTCATCAGTGTCCCAGTTGGCAGGAACAACTGTCTCTCCAGTTTCTTCGCTTTCTTCTGAGTCTGAATTCCACAGCAGGTCGTCTTCTGTGCCGTCCATTTTATTGCTGACGCCTGTCTTCAAAACACTCTTGATGATCATTTCTTTTGGTATGCCTTCCCCTGATGTTTTAACTCAGGATGTCACGAGAGATAGGCCAGCTTGAGGTTTGTTTTCTTCGCCCTCTGAAAAGGCGCAATGCCAACTCACAATTCGGCTGCACCCTCATTGGACCGCCACTGCTGCCCCACCCCAGCCCTCATTTAGAACAGGCATCCAAACTTTGATTTCTTTATTGTGGTAGAAAATTCTGCACGTTATACTCAAATAAATATGGCAGTGTGTGTGTGTGTGTGTGTGTGTGTGTGTGTGTGTGTGTGTGTGTGTGTGTCTGTACGTACAGAATATATAGCACACACACACACTCTGAAAATGGCATAGACCATCATCAGATCAACATCTACACATAGTTTTATTTTTCCTTCTTATTGAAAATGCTGGAAGAATTCAAAGGGAGTTCACCACCCTTCAAATAGTGTTTCATTCTAACTGACTTTCACATCCCAAAATCTTCATCATCTGCTTCCCAGAGGAAAATAATATGGTCTGCCCTGTGGAACCTGCAGAGTCCAATCAAACAGGAAACTCGAATTGGTGAGTCCAGACCATAAAGCATAATTGAATGAATCTTCAGAGACAGTATGAAGCATCACATCCTGTCTTACACAGACGAGATTATTTGGCCTTCCCACAACCTTCAAATAATGCATTGTGCTCCTTTGAATCAATCCATAATTCAGAGGCCATCCTGTGGCCTCCAGAGACTCTCCATTATGACAATAGGTATGGACAAGCTAAGGAGACCTGTTCTATTATGAAAGTCAAAGACAACCTGAACCATCATTTTCTAAATCTCATTAGTGATGATGGTTTATTTAGTTCCAGATATGATAAAAATATTTTTACTTCGTCAATGTATCTCAGCCAGCAGAAGAGATTTCAGAGCCTCTACCAGGTACGGGAACAAAGGGATCCCTGGTGTGCAGAGGCTGTGTCAGTGCAGATAAGGAGCTCTGCAGAGAACAACTGTCCTTTGCTTACAAATAGCACCTTAATGAAAGGTCAGAAAACAAAATAGCTTCCATCTGCATCTGCCTGGGAGAAAAGTGGGGAGTTTGTGAATGTCACAATAAACAGTTTTCTTTTGCACCTCTTCTGTCCTACTTCCTCTCTATGGCTTAGTGTCACACCATTTGGGACTAGAGATTCCTTACAATCACCAACTGTGTTTTGTAAGAGTTGAACTGTAACCTCTTTATGAGATCAAATTGTAGCTGGAGAAATGTACAGTGGAAGTTCCTAGTACTCAGCTCAGTCAGCCACACTGTCTTGTGGCTGTCTCTACACCAATGTATGTTCACTATTTGAGGTCAAAAGGAATTAATATTCTTTTGAAAGGAATTTCCATTCATGTGTTCTATGTAAAGCTGCGGAAGTAGGTGGTTTCAGAGGAGATCGTGATGATTTGGGGGTGGAAGATCACACCTAGCTCGGCTATATAACTTTTTTTTAATAATATATCCAAAATAAAATATTAGTGACTAAATACAAAAGGATATTTAACATGACTATATAGGCAAAATCACTTGTACAAGTGTTCATGTCCTAAATCAGGGGAAATTTTTATAATTTTATTTTATAATAAAATATGTAATTTCTAATAAAATATAATAATTTATAATAAATAAAATTTTTATAATAATTTCTCAGAGTAGGAAGTACTTAGAAGCAAAGAACCAATGGATGCACAGGAATCAAGAAGGCATTATTAAGAGTGTTACTGAATCAGTGGAGGGAGTCAAAATGGATTTTTATCAAGAAAAAGAAATGGAATTTATTAAGTGATATGTCAATAGTAGGAATGATAAAACTTCCACTGTCAATGGTTTCTCAATTTTTAAATAATGCACTGAAAAAATGGTGAAGTTATATACTGATGAGCACTAGGAGTTAACAAACAAAGGAAGAAAAAAATCATACATAATTTATCCTCCTCCATATTTTATTATGAGAACTAAAGCACATGAGAACATCTTGAAAAAATATTTTAGAAGCTGGAAAGAGTAAGTGGGTAAGGTATTTGCCTGGCATGCAGCTGACCCATATTTGATCCTGAGTACCCCATAGGGTCCCACAAACACCATCAGGAGTGATACCCAAACACTGAGCCAGGAGTAAGCCCTGAGCACAGTAAGCTATGGCCAAAAAACAATAAATGAAAAGAAATTTCATTCCCTTCTCTTTCCATTACTTGGTGGACGAGGGGGTGGTATCTTTATGGCATTACTTAAACTTGATAGCCTCAAGGAACAGATTCTTATCCCCCTAAGCAATATTCTGGACTCTTGGTCTGAATGACATAAAGTTTTAGTTGCCTATATAGTTTCCAAGGAAGAGAGTAAGAAAGTAAGATTGCATTTTCGTTAAACCTCGCAAATAACTGTCCCAAAGTTTCAAAGAAGTGATTGACCTATCCTGTCATACTGTTTCTTCTAAAAAACAGGTAAATATATTAAACTCAACATTCTCCCCACTAAACCTGCTGCCAACAGAGAACTACATGACAATCCCTTCTCTAAATTGAGTTACTATCAAAAATATATCAACACGTTACCTCCAAATTCTCAATCCTGTAATACTTTTAGTCTTATTTCAGTCACTATTCTCTTACACTGGGGATGTCATTAAGCTCTAAATATTAGGCATGTCTCTCTGGGCCTGCAATTTTTCATTTATAGAGATTGACCATATGGCTTCTAAGGATATATTCCATCCAGTTCTAACATGTTAGAATTTACAAGAGAAGATAAAACCAGTAATGCACTAGAGGCAATTAAGGGACAAATATTCCTAGTGATTAATAGCAAAAAGTTAGAATTAAAACCCAATGTTTTGGGGCCAGAGAGATGCATGGAGGTAAGGCGTTTGCCTTTCATGCAGAAGATCATTGGTTCGAATCCCAGCATCCCATATGGTCCCGTGCCTGCAAGGAGCAATTTCTAAGCATGGAGTCAGGAATAACCACTGAACACTGCCGGGTGTGATCCAAAAACCACAAAAAAAATTAAAAAAAAACCCACAATGCTTTTGGGTTGCTTTTTTGTTTGTTTGTTTGCTTTATGGGCTACACCTATTGATGCATAGGGATACTTTTAACTCTATATTTGGGAATTACTCTTTGCAGTGTTCAGGAAACCAGATGGGGTACTGAAGATTGAACCTGTGTCAACTAGCCCACAAGGTAAATGCCTTACCCATTATACTCTCTCTATCCCCATACTTTTTAATTCTAGAGTGATTCTTCATTCTATTCTACCCTTTCATTGGTATGATACAAAGCTGACTCCCAATTCTTTAATGGATCCTAGACCACAACTTCCATCTCCAACTTCTACTTAAAATAGTTGCCTTTAAATTTGTGCAGACATTGCTAAATCCATTTCTGCCTTTTGTTTATGGTCAGGCCAGCTTATGTACTACAGTGGCCTTTTACTGTAAGACCTGCCTGGGTATTCATTTTTTGACTGCTTTAAACCTCATGCTCGAGATTGTTACCCAGGTGATTGCCATCTTACCTTTTCAAAAAGCATACAGATGGAGTGGCAGGGGGGCAAGAAATTGGAAATCGGGTTGCACACTGTGTGAGCCTCAAGGGAATGCGGCCTTCTCTGTTTAAAACGAATTCATCTTGCACAAGCCTTTCTAGCTCTTTGACCACAACCAGCAAGTCTGTGACAAGACTTGTTTTCCTCATCATCTCCCTTCCTTGGCCATTAATTGTGACCATGTTGAAGCACAGCTCCAAAGAATTCTTATTGTTTCAAATATAGTTTCATTCTCTCATTTCCTTGTTATCACTTTTTTTTAAATTTCACAGACACCCAGTCAAATTCATGTAAATGTCCCTTCTGTAATCTTCATTTCCCAAAGAAAGAAACCCAGGAGACTGGGGGGTGGGGGGGGGAGGATAAATTTATTCTCCTTGAGTGTACCTGTTTTTCTCAGCGGAACAATTGGACTCAGCACATTTTTCCTGTCTCTCGCCAGACCAGTTTAGACTTCTTAAAATAAAAGTGAGGATCCCAAACCCCAAACCCCTCACTTCTGTTTTCTCTCATTCTTTTGACAAGGTCTGAAAGGGTCAGGTGGCCCAATTCCTCTGTAATTTTTCTCCTTTCTTCTTTAGTTCTGTTTCTTATTTGCTTCACCAAAGAACGTTCACTTTACTCTCAGTTCCTTATCTGGACTCCCACACATGAAAAATCTTAAAATTATCTTTCTTCTCATAAGCAGATCTTTAGCTCTGAGAGCTGAAGGAGCAGAAGTGGTTCCTTCCATGAACCTGTTCCCTTCCTGATGGGGACAAAAACCTATCTCCTGCTTATAACTAGCAAGGACAGCTTACAGAGAAATGAGAGTTGAGATATGGGAAACAACACATTCTGTTATGTGTAAAAGAGAGAAATTTAAAAATCTAAAAACAACTATAAATAAATTTGGACATCAAATAGATTATCTCCCTCTTTTTTGCTCTTTTCTTCCCCCTCCC